>JAXIVJ010016019.1:0-22500 GCA_036785665.1 Chirona hameri
TGGGGCATTCCAGGACAGATCGACCCCAAGAAATCGAAATAACACCCTATATCTCAGATTTCGATAAAAGAGAGTCTTGGAGGGTTATCTGGGCCAAATATCACGCTGGGAAATTTGCTGCCTCGCTCTTCGTATAGTTTTCAAGTTACAGCCTCGGGCAACTTTGCAATGTCGTGCAAAACTAATTTTCAGCGGGCAATATCCGCCATCTCAATCATGCGAGTCATTCAAACATATATGATATATATCATCAGAATCATCATAGGCTAATATGATATAAATACTTTCTGGAAATTGCAAAATTTGGGAATTTCAACACGTGATATAAGGTAAAATCACGTGATTTTATAATGTGGCCATTTAAAATTCGGATTTTTTTCCATGCCAGAATCGGCTTCGATATCGATGGTAAAAAATTGGAGATTTTTTTTCTCCAAATATTTTATTTATAGTTTTGTATAAAAGAAATGGTCACCAGCACTTCTTTGGTAATAAATGTGGACGTAATTGTGCTAGAGAGCTCAATTCAACAGCATCTCGTCGACCTGATTTGAGTGAATTATAACATCAGCCCTGTAGTCGCTCTGTGACCTCAAATTCACGTGACCTGAGGTCACCCGGTGCAGGCCACGTCAGATCGACCAAGACATAACACCCTACTTCTCATATTGCTATGAAAATACGTGTCGGGGGTTATTTGGGCCGTACATTCACGCTGTGAAATTTTCAGCTTCGTCCGTTGAATGGTTTTCCAGTTATACCCTCAGGCATCTTTTCGATTTCGCGCAAAGCTCTAATTTGCAGCGGTCGATATCTCCCATATAAAGAATTATAATTTTAGAAACCTATATATCGTCAGAATCACCATTAACCACAAATTAATGTAAAGCCTTTTTTAATAAATTGAATAATGTTTTGTTTGTTGCATTTTGACATATGACCAGAGGCCAATCTAATAAATACAAACTCGAGCCATGGCCCGATTAAAAAAAAAGAATGGCCTCAGGACTGGAAATTTGTTATGTTTGGGCAGTGTGTAAAATACCTGCATATTATTTGGCTTTGCTGCTGCATTTCCGAGGCGCTGCTACGACGCTAAACATCTGCCGTGCCAGGTCCAAATGCCTTTTTTAATAGAGAAATCGAGCCACGGCTCGATTTTTTATCATAAGACTGGCTTCAGGTCACGTGTCAGGTCACGTGATTTCGTAATGTTCTTGGTTAAAATTCTTGTTTTTTTAGGTGGAATAGGAGGGTTTAGACCCTTCGAATCACGTGATACCTATTACACTCAGTGATGACGATCACGTGATGACATAATTCAATATTTCGCCGATAGAAGCGTCTGCCTGTGGATCCTCATGAAATCAAATTTTCGCATCCTTATTTACAGACCGAGAATGCTACAAAAGTAGCTAAATGTATCTTCTAAAGATACAAATGTTTAACTTCGTCGAATAAAACGAAAAATTCCAACAAATTATCTATTGTATAATCGAGCCTGGTGATTTCGTAAATCAACCTCAGGTCACGTGACCTTGAGGTCATGGAGTGACCTGCAGGGCTCTTATTATGTATCATGGCATACAGCTCAACGAGGCAAATATAATGCTGTTGAGTTAAGCTCTCTAGCACAATTACATACAAAGTTGTTACCAAAGACGTGATGGTGACCATTATTTTTTTTCTCTCCAAATACCAAAATATAAATAAAATATATTGAGAGAAAAAAAATATCCCTAATTTTGTGTTACCATCGAAGACTTATGTATCAAAGTCGATTCTGGTATGGAAAAAATCCGAATTTTAAGTGGCCACATTATAAAATCACGTGTTCTGACCTGAGACCAGACCTGCGTGCCAATTTTCGCGCACCTAACCGAAACCGGCGCCGAGTTATTAGGAGTTGTTAAGGATGATTATTGTTAAGGATGTACGGTGGACTGGACGGACATGTTATAATTAATAATATAGAGATTGCGGCCTGGCAATGTTTCTGGAGGACTAAGATGACTGTGTTACTACCACGTGTGCTCCCTTACCGTTTCATATTTCAAACCTGTTTTACCTTTACCAGAGCGCGCTCGCTCGGTCATCGCCCAACAAGGCGTTTTACTGGTTCATATGAATTTTGGACGACTTTGTGTTTCGTCAACCCTCGCCAGTGCAGGGGGGCGGGGGTTGATGCCACCCCCCTCGGTTTTTTCGGGAATAACTCGCGCAAATATCAACCGATTGCGATGAAACTTTCAGTACCCTACTTGTGAACAATTTGACACATATTCTGAGAAAAAACGTAAGTTGTAGGTCACATGATCCGTGACCTTTGACCTGTTTCTCAAGGTCATGTCAGACGCAACTGGCGTCCGTAGTATTGATCATTGTAACTTCTGCAGTTGCATAGTGTTTGTTGTTCACCTGTGTTCATAATGTTTGTGTTTCACCTGTGTTGTTTGCACAGGTGTTTCCAGGTGACAGTTGTGGTTTCCCTTGAGATTGTGACCTCGATTAACCTTTTTAGAGGTCAACCGAGGTCACTGACCTCCGATGACTTGATATTACTTTTTTTGCCTTCTGGCAGTTTCTAGGACATTTTGTGACGTTTATTTCAAATATGGGATCCATTTTACATAATTATATGTTCCACTGGGGTCATGCGCCTCCACAAGTCAACCGAAGTCACTGACCTCAAATGACCTGACATGACCTGACATGACCTTTTGGGAATTCGGCAGTTTCTATGATATTTTGTGACGCTGATTTCAAATTTTGCACCCATTTAGCATAAGTATATGCTCATTCGCGATTCTAGCTCGATTAAATTAAATTTATACGCATTTACAATTTGGTTGAATTTTGAGTCATTGACATGACCTCAGAGGTCACCTAATGCCCTAGGACCTTAAAATCGGGTATCAATGGCTTTCTCTTGTAACACGAAACACGCTCGTTTTTTAATCGAAGCTCTAGCCCAATTAGGGGCAAAGCGCTAGGGGGTTGTACCCCCCCCCCCCCCCCTCCCCCTGCACTGTCACGCACTGATCGGACGCTGCACGGGCGCGGGTTAATGCCTTATTTGCACTATTGAAAACAAAACACACACAATAATGCATTGCACCTTTGTTTCAATGCCATTGTTCCGAGCGTGTTTAACTTTTCTTGGTTGTGAGCGTGTCTATTTTTCCTTGGTTGTGAGCGTGTTTAATAACGTTTATGGTCTCAAGCGTGTCTAATTTTTCTTGGTCGTGATTTCAGTGCGCGGGAAGATGGGGATGGCCAGATACGACCACAGTGTTTTCGGTAACGCCTCCACCTTCTTCGGAAACCCAGAGGACTGCTGTAAGTTTCTATAAATCTGTATATAATGAACACTGAACAGTACCTAAACCGAAACCTCATGCTAATAAATATATTTTATGCGAAATAGAATAAGAGCGATATGTTGGGCAATGATCATCTTAAAGTCACAGAGTGACCTGAAAGTGTTCCATTGACGAAATATCACCACTATTTTATTGTATCTATAATATTTATAAATAAGGATGAAGTTTTCGTTTTTATAACCGTTTCTTTAATTGAAATAACAGCGAGTCTCAAAACAGCGTTTCATCATCCCATGATTTAAAGCTAGTACTGATTTTTTGCCGGAAGTCATTGGTAGTGAGTCAGCCATTTTGTTTAAACGCGAGTTTAGGATTAGTGCAGGGACGAGTTAACTGCTCTTCCCACCCAAAGATAATGCCACGCAATTTGTATTCCGCGTCTTTATTTATCGATTGCAGGCAATTTCGATTTTAATCAAGGTATTATCCATTGTATCACAAGTCGCATATTGTCATTGTCGGTAGAATGGCTTCCAGCTGCTGGCCAGTTGGATGTATGGAAATGGTATTTTTACAGTATTTCGACAATGTAAGATATTTAAGCCAGATAACCTTCACTATCTGTTATTAACACGCGCCCTGGAGGGCCTCTGATAATTACACGCCCTGGAGGGAGATTACGCCCCCCCCCCCTATGATCTCGAAAATCACGCAACGTAGCGACAAGCGGAAAACGACGTTAGATAGCTCGAGACAAGCTCTTTCGAAAGTATTTCGTTCATGTTTTTTCTCATGTCAATATTGAGGTCACCAGAAGTCATCAAGGGTCAGATTGGCAAGTTTTCAAGACTTCGTTTCGAACACCCCCAAATATCTCGGGAACTATGATAGTTAGCAGCACACGGAAAAAAACAATCGAAAGCCCTTGACAAATGCAATCGACATAGGTGTCCTCAGATTTGAGCTCAGGTCAATAGTTTAGGCAATAGTTTCGTCAATAGTCAGTCAATAGTTTCGTTTGGAGGACAAATTCTAACAAATTTTCACCGCCAAGAACGTGCCGTTGTGCTTCAAGTACCTACTTTACCAGTTCTAGCTTGAGCGATTTTGTAGCACATTGTAACTCAAAATAACGGCTATGGCTATCCTGACGAATGGCTCGTATATTCTGTAACATCTTCAGAACCAATGATCGCAGCGGGACGCGCAAGGCGGCATTCGAAAGCGCTCAATGAGATAAGCCTAACGCAAACTTAAAGAAAATCAAATTAAGGTCACATGTTAGGTCACGGTCAAGTCAAACGTCAAAATCGAGGTATTTGAGTTTATGGACAATGCTTGCCATCCATGGCCTTAGATTGCGCCTATAATCACCCAAAGTGCTGTCAAAGGTATGATACATATCCCACATGAGCTAAAGTGAGATTGTTGGAAAAGATCAAGGTCAAAGTCAGGTCACAAACGGTCACTACACACAAAATATCTACGAAAGTCATGCAGCACATGTTCTATGGATGCTTTTACGTGTATAATTCGATAGTGGTAGTCATTTTACCACCTGACTTCATTTACATGAAGTTAGTGTCAAGTTCAGGTCAAGTTCAGGTCACTGAAGGTCAAAATTTGAAATTGATAAATCGAAATGAAAAAATGTTGTTTCTAGATCAGTTGTATCTATAAAAAAACAGCGCTGGCATTTATTTGTCTGTATCTGGTCAATAAAAGCCAAAAAACGCAATTTCAAAATATGACGTCATGATTTACCCATACTTTATATGCCATGACAGTCAAAAAAGATGATATAATTTTGAAATTTGGTATGGTAGTTGCCCATATGTCGTTATCTGACATATATTCCGTTTCTTTCAATATCTTTGAGAAAAAATTGATTTTGTGAGCATTTTTTCAAAACAAAGTTTTTGTTAAAATTTTTGGGGTCAATTTTTATTTCGAGATAGCTGGTTTGTAGCCCTTGTAATTTGCTACCTTTAAGCGTTTTAGATAGCATTTTGCTTCAAACTCGGCCTTTGTACGGCCTGGCAAAGTTTAGCCGATTTTGGTGTCAAAATCGTGTTTAGTGACGCCACTATATTCACTATATCTAAATAAAAATCTGACGATTTTTTTATAATTTTGTATCATAAGGTGTAAATGATGCCCGGATAGGTACCGAAAGTTTAGCGTCGATATCTGCATTAGGTATTGAGATATTTCTAATATTCCTAAGGGGGTGGGGGGGGGGGGCTAAAAAAAGCCCCCCCCCCCCCCCCCCCCCCCAGTGACTCGCGGGTTAAGGTATAATGCTGTCTGCGGTCATGATTTAGGTACATCAATAGATCAGTACTCTCCTCTTGAGCTCCATGGTATGTATTGTATCTGCGGGGAGATTACTACTCAGAACAGATGCCTAGTCCGGCCATTTCTCATGTGCTCCAGTTGTGTAACAAAAACGCGACACGTGAATGGCTGGAAATATTACACTTATCCGCCACCACCGTACAGACGACACATTCAGTCAACTTCTTTTGGCCATTCTCAGGCCGCACAAGGAACCGAATCATCGGCTGTGTTAGTGCATTGTTCGGTGGGATGTCACCACCGAGGACGCATCGTCAGACTGCAGTCGCAGGGCCGAAGACCACTGCTTGGCCGAACGCTATGCCCCGGCAATCAGTACCGACCTACCCATATTTCCTGGCTCGCCACCAAACAATATTGCGCAGGTCGCGTTAATAGGATGCTGATTGCTCAGTTTGAATGTGGTCCCAACTTAGTGCAGAGGATGGCTGACCAGTGACCACTGCCCTTGTGGAAAATTACTGCCGATGTAGGTGACTGTGCCAGTCACCGGGTGGACATTGTTCATCCACTCGATGAAGAATTAAGTGACAGTTTTGTCATTCATTAGCTACGTTTGGATTATACACCTATTGACCGTATCATACCACTTTCTGGAAATCCCCATTCTATTGACTTCAAAGAACATCTTTCACCACTTTGCTTCACTTTCAATCACCCAATATTAACTATGTACATTATTCTGCCTACAAACACGTTCCTGTTTGCGGCAAACTTCCTTGGCCAATACAAATTCCTCTGGACAAAGTCCTTGTTCGGCGCAGTCAGGTGTGTCGATCCGATCGGGAGATAGCTGGCTAACTCCCATCTGTGTCATGTCGTGTCGTGTCGTGTCCGTCAGCGCTGGAGAGATACAATCAGCCAGTCTGTGGCTGCGAATTCGACACAAGGCTGAAGTGTAAGGGCAGGAACCTGACTCGTATCCCGAACAACGTCAGTCGCAACGTCACCCGCATGTGAGTACCTCCTGACGCGGCTGATGGCACGTCAGTAAGGACAGGAACCTGACTTGTATCCCGAGCAACGTCAGTCGCAACGTCACCCGCATGTGAGTACCTCCTGACGCGGCTGATGGTACGTCAGAAAGGACAGGAACCTGACTTGTATCCCGAGCAACGTCAGTCGCAACGTCACCCGCATGTGAGTACCTCCTGACGCGGCTGATGGCACGTCAGTAAGGACAGGAACCTGACTCGCATTCCGCGCAACGTCAGTCACGTTACCTGTGTGTGAGTAACTTCTGACGCGGCTGATGTCGTGAGCAGCAGCGGGACAGGTAACACCGATCCCTAGCCACTGATGGCAGTCTGCTTCAGCCATGTATATCGGTAAGAGATTACCTCTACTGTTGATAACCAACATAAACAATGTCAATAGGTTACCTAAAATATAATAAAATAAACAGAGAATTCAGTATTTTTTCTCTAGAGAATGAACTCGAGGGTATAACCGCCTTTACAATGAAAAGAGCACACTTCCGCCTCCAGAGATCACTCAGACCGCGAGTAGTTCAAAATCGTAGAAAGAAGAGAAACATGTTTACATGTTTTTCTGAGTTCGAAGATTTCCACCGGGCCGTCGCTCGGAAAGTGGGAGGAGCTTGTTTGTGTTTGTGTGTGTGTGTGTGTGTGTGTGTGTGTGTGTGTGTGTGTGTGTGTGTGTGTGTGTGTGTGTGTGTGTGTGTGTGTGTGTGTGTGTGTGTGTGTGTGTGTGTGTGTGTGTGTGTGTGTGTGTGTGTGTGTGTGTGTGTGTGTGTGTGTGTGTGTGTGTGTGTGTGTGTGTGTGTGTGTGTGTGTGTGTGTGTGTGTGTGTGTGTGTGTGTGTGTGTGTGTGTGTGTGTGTGTGTGTGTGTGTGTGTGTGTGTGTGTGTGTGTGTGTGTGTGTGTGTGTGTGTGTGTGTGTGTGTGTGTGTGTGTGTGTGTGTGTGTGTGTGTGTGTGTGTGTGTGTGTGTGTGTGTGTGTGTGTGTGTGTGTGTGTGTGTGTGTGTGTGTGTGTGTGTGTGTGTGTGTGTGTGTGTGTGTGTGTGTGTGTGTGTGTGTGTGTGTGTGTGTGTGTGTGTGTGTGTGTGTGTGTGTGTGTGTGTGTGTGTGTGTGTGTGTGTGTGTGTGTGTGTGTGTGTGTGTGTGTGTGTGTGTGTGTGTGTGTGTGTGTGTGTGTGTGTGTGTGTGTGTGTGTGTGTGTGTGTGTGTGTGTGTGTGTGTGTGTGTGTGTGTGTGTGTGTGTGTGTGTGTGTGTGTGTGTGTGTGTGTGTGTGTGTGTGTGTGTGTGTGTGTGTGTGTGTGTGTGTGTGTGTGTGTGTGTGTGTGTGTGTGTGTGTGTGTGTGTGTGTGTGTGTGTGTGTGTGTGTGTGTGTGTGTGTGTGTGTGTGTGTGTGTGTGTCCAACGGAGCATATTGGCACGTGGAGCCCAAACAGCCGGGCCTATTTCGACGCTGGTGGCACCGTTCGATGCGGCAAAACGGGGACAGACGATGGTACCATTTGCGGGTCAATCGACCCGAAATTGGTACCATCGGCTCTCATCGAAATTGTAGCCAAGTGCCAAAACGGCATAACGTGCCGTTTTGGCACTTGGCACGTGCCACGTGCCAAGTGCCAAAACGTGGGCCCCATCATTTTTTTTCTCACCTGCTCAGGTCACACGGTTGGTGACACATGCTTGCTACTCGCAGGTCACGTGTGCGATACAGCGGCCCAAAATCCATTAATGGCCGCCGATCCTGAGGGGGGCAAAATAAACCCTCCAAGGGGTAAAACCAAATTACGATTTGGAAGGAGCGGACCTCCGCTGTCAGCTGGTGCCGGCCGGCCGTGGATACTGTGCCGCATAGCAGGATACTGCGCCGCACAGCACTGACCGCCCATTGGCGGCTTGTGGTGACGTCACAGCCTGAGTTCACCGAAACGGACAATCAGCGGTGGCCTGGCTGGCTGGGGCCAAATTACGGAACTATCGTACGAATTTGACCCCAAGGCAATGCACCGATCGCATTTCTGGCCTCTAGTTCTAAAACTAGAGGCTGACAATGCGATCGGGGCATTGCCTTAGGGCCAAAATCGTAATTTGGTTTTACCCCCTGGGGGGTTTATTTTGCTCCCCTCAGGATCGGCAGCCATTAATGGATTTTGGGCCGCTGTATTGAGCACGTGACCTGCGAGTAGCAAGCATGTGTCACCAACCGTGTGACCTGGGAAGGCGAAAAAATAAAAATAAATATTGCGCCCACGTTTTGGCACTTGACACGTGCCACGTGCCATCGATTGACCCGAAAATGGTACCATCATCTGTCTCCCGTTTTGCTGCATCGAACGGTGCCACCTGCGTCGAAATCGGCTCAGCCGTGTGGGCTCCACGTGCCAATATGCTCTGTCGGACACACACACACACACACACACACACACACACACACACACACACACACACACACACACACACACACACGTACGCACGCACGCACGCACGCTCGCACGCACGCACGCACGCACGCACACACGCATCAATCAATAATTCCCGGATCAATATTTGTCAAGCAAGAGTGCAAACGAGAATATACCTACGTGTAAGGAAACAAATATTCGCCGATGATCGTTTGTGATTTGTTCTATCACAAATCGATTCCATTGTGAGGTTCTTTTTCATTTCCATCTGTTCCTAGCATTGCAAATTGCGCGGAAT
Organism: Chirona hameri; assembly: GCA_036785665.1. Lineage (NCBI taxonomy): Eukaryota > Metazoa > Arthropoda > Thecostraca > Balanomorpha > Balanidae > Chirona > Chirona hameri. Next base: position 9,358 of record JAXIVJ010016019.1, read on the forward strand.
GGTATTGAACCTCATCGAGCATTAATTGTTATCAAGATTGTGAAACTTGGTCAACGTTGGCATGGAACACTGGAACAGGGACAACAATAGAAACGCACGGTATTGCTGTTTGCATTCCAGACCAAGTCGTTGTTTCAGGGCTGGGAAACCCTAGCTGTGTGTCACCGTTGGGATTCTGAAGCCCCAAGTTTGTCACTAATTGTTTTCCTACAATTTTTTCAATTTTTCCAAGACAAAACGTTTGATACTGACAGATATAGGTTTTGTTGTTTGTTGATTGGGGTTTTAGGGTGCGACGACTACTGCAGTCAATTTGTGGTAATAAGGTATTAAAATGTTGCCTTGGTGCACTATGTTGCTACTTTTGCAATGCTGCCATCTGCCACATAGTACTATGACATCATAACGTGCTGCCATATTGTGCACCAGCATGCAAATATGTTCCTTAGTCAAAGGTTGTCAACAATAACCCAGGCGTTGAAAGCACTAAGTGAATATGGAACAAACACAAATCAGATGTCCCCTCAGAATCACTCTGCACCCCCCCCCCCAGATTAGCAGGATTAAAATTGTCCTGTTGGAGTGGGAGGAGGGGTAACAAACAGGGGTGATGCTCCTGTACTTACATACCAAGTTCAAGTTCAGCACATACATGGTGCAACTTTAGACGAAAAATGCATACAAATGAGACATCTTTAGCACCTCAACATACCACATCAGACACTATAAAACTAGCAGATATTCTGCCTTTGACCAATATAACATAACTTTTCCACACATTCGGTAGGACCTTGCCTGATGGGTGAGTTCAAGTTTTGGCAAAACCGATGCTGAGTGCATCATATGGCCTTCTTAGGCTGAATTTTCAACTCTCTATTGTTAGTTTTAGGCTGAATTGCCCACTTGCACCATGGCTTCAAAGCAATCCTAGGACCCTGCCTGGAGGGGGGGGGGGGGCTGCAGGTCAGGCCCTACTGGATCAATCTCCCCCAGACTGGTTATTGATTCAACTTTTGGGTATGATTCAATCATGATTCATTTTGGAACTTGAATTATTCGATCACCTTTTGATTCATGAATAACAATTTTGAGAATTGGTTCTTCCCGATTCAAAGAATCAAAAAGATATTTTAATTGATTCACGTTTGATTCAACATTTAAACATATGTTGAATATATGTTAATCAATAAAAGTGGAAACTTATAAAGCCATAGGTATATATGAATTATGATCATTAAAACATTGCTACAGCAATGATAATTCAGTAGAAATGAGTGTAGCCACTGGGACTGCATTGTATTTGCATAATTTACCATGCACACTTGAATTGTTAAGAATTTTTCAATTTGATTCCATGCAGGTTTCGATTCAATCACGATTCATGAATACAAATATATGGTGGTGAAATGATTTTCTTCAATTCAAGCAATTTGTATCGAACGATTTCAATTGATTCAATGCAGAGTCAAATACATAACCAGTCTGATCCCCCCATGATTAGCAGGATTGTATAATTAGTCCTATGTGAATGGGAAACTGGTGGGAAAAAACTGGCTGCCCCCCCCCCCCACTAAACATTGCTGGTTATGTTTTGTGTAATGTTTGTTTTGTTTTGTGTAATGTTTGACTAAGGTGCCTGTTGGAACGCCATGTTATGCACAGTATGGCAGCATGGTATGTCACAGTGTCATATGGTATCATTAGAAAGGCAGCAGCAATGTGCACCACATCAAAATTTCCAAATGTATTCTTATGAAGCTGCTATTATTATTAATAGGTTACCTATGTTAGGTTAAGTTTAGTTTAACAGCTTTGTCAGAAGAAATACAAACATTTTGCTATGGTACACTATGCCTAAATTTATTCTGACAAAGTTGTTATTGTTAATAGGTAAGGTTAGGCTAAGTTAAGATTAGCAGCTTTGTCAGAAGAAATATGGGAATTTTGCTGTGATGTACAATGCCGCTACTTTTCTGATGTTACCACACGCTGTCATACTGTGCATAGCGCGGCACACTACCTTAGTCGAAGATTACCAAATTGCATAAAAAGTGACGCTTCTGTACCTACCCATAGGCGTAGGAACAGGGGGCAGGGGTCAGCCCCCCCCCCCCCCCCACATTGTTAATTTTAACATTACGCCTATGGGCGGTGCATGGAAAGAGTCAACTTCAGAATGCCTCCCCCCCCCCTCCCCCCAACTTGAACATAGTTCCTGCCAGGGTCTTAGGATTGCTTTGGAGCTTCGGTGTGGAGTGGAAAATTATGGCAAAAAAATCAGCATAAAGAGTGAAAAATTATGGCTAAAAATAAGCATAAGGAGCGGAAAATGCAACCAAAAACTATTGCATTCAGCCCAATTACCCGCTCACTAGAATTAGTTATTACCTATGCCAATTCTGACCTGTACCGGGGTACCGGACTCTGGCCCAGTATTCTGTCTTGTCCTATCATTACATCCATAAATCAGTATGGAGTTAAAATTATCCAATACATTTTAGAATAAGGAGTGGAAAATTAAGAGGAAAGCTTGGGAAAAAGAGTAGAAAAATAGTATCCATAGGGTGTCGTTTTTAACACAAATTTCCCAATGCTAGGACAATGGTTCCTGCGCCCCTGTACCTACCCCCACCAAGTTTAAGTAAAGTTAAGCACATACAGGCACGTAGCCAAGGGGAGGGCGGCGGGGGCGGCCGCCCCCCCCCCCCCCACCCCTGGAGGCCAGGAGGGCCCTTTTTGGCGCGCGAGGGCCCTTTTCGGCGCGCTGCGCGCGCCGAAAAGGGCCGACGAGACCGCGCGAAGCGCGGTATCATAGGCTCTTTACTACACGAAGCGTGGTCTTTAGAGACTTTAGATGACTTCAGAGGCCCTTTAGGGCCACCAGGGGCCTCTCTGAAAGACCAGAGGGCCCCTTGGACGTTCAAAAGAGCCCTGGGCATGTCAGAGGAGCCCCTGGCCAGACCAAAAGGGCCCCTGAGCAGGTCAGAGGGCCCCCTAAGCACGTCGAATGGGCCCCCTGAACACGTCAAATAGGCCCCTAGCCAGCACAGAGGGGCCCCTGGGCAGGTTGAGAGGCCCATGAGCATGTCGACAGGGCGACAAAGCGGCTAGCGCAGTCCTTTGCCAGGTCACAAGGGCCCCTGAGCAGGTTGGAGGGCCCCTGGACAGACCAGAGGGCCCTTGGGAAGTTAAGAGGGCCCCTGTGCAGGTCAGAGGGGCCCTGACCAGACCGAAAGGGCCCCTTGGTGGGTCAGAAGGGCCCCTGAACATGCCGAATGAGCCCCTAGCCAGCACGGACCCCCAGGGCAGGTCGGAGGGCCCTCGGAGCATGTCGGCGACAAAGCAGCCAGCGCAGTCCCTTGCTAGGTCGGAAGGGCCCCTTATAAGGTTAAAGAGCCCCTGGAGAGACCAGAAGGCCCCTGGAAAGTTAAAAGGGCCCCTGCGCAGATCGGAGGGGCCCCTGACCAGACCGAAAGGACCCCTGGGCGGTTAAGAAGGGCCCCTGAACATGCCGAAGTGGCACCTGGCCAGCACGGAGGGTCTCCAGGGCAGGTCGGAAGGCCCCTTGAGCATGTCGGCAGGGCGACAAAGCTACCAGCGCAGGCCGACCAGAAGAGTTGCTTGGCCGATCGGAGGGGTCCTGGGCAAGTCAGAGGGGCCCCTGGCTAGACCGAAAGGGTCCCTGGGCCGGTCGGAAGGCCCCTTGAACATGCCGGATAAGTTCCTAGCCAGACTGGAGGGGCCCCTGGGCAGGTCGGAGGGGCCCCTGAGCAGGGGCGGCGGATTGCGGAGGCAGGGTACCCAAAATTCCCCCCAGTCGAAAATCCTGGGAGACAAAGGGTAGTTTTGCCCCCCCCCCCATATTTTAGCCTGCTCAATCTGGGGGCAACATGACCCTTCCCCTCCCAGTGATTTTAATTTGAGGGGGGATTTTGGGTACCCTGCGCCCCGCAATCCGCCGCCCCTGCCCTGAGCATGTCGGCAGGGCGACAAAGCAGCCAGTGCAGTCCCTGGCCAGGTCGGAAGGACCTCTGAACAAACCGAATGGGCCCCTTGACACACACGAGGGGCTTCTTGGAAGGTCAGAGGAGTCTCTGGTGAGACCGGAAGGGTCAAAGCACGTAGAGATCCCAGATGAAGATTAAATACAAAGAGGACTTACTCCACAATACAAATATTAAAAGCGGAGCTTTCGGGTATATTGTAACACCTTTCGTCAGGGTGCTACAATATACCCGAAAGATCCGATTTTATTTTTTCCTGTAGAGTAAGCCCTGTTTGTATTATATATATCGCCCACTCCACATCATGTCTTTTCGCTTCGCGGATCCCAGATGAGTCCCTGAACAGGTCGGAAGGGCGTATAAAAGGTCAGAGGGGCCCCTAGACGATCTGAAGGAACCTTGGGCCTTTCAACAGTAAGAATACAGTTGTATAGGGAATAAAACTCAAAATATTCGCGCCGCTCCGCAGCGCAATTTAATTACAAATTCAATTATATGCGGGTTAGGAAAAAATAGGTCAGTTTCTTGGCGCATTTATGTGTTATGTTGCTACTTCCCTATATTATTGTGAAAAATAGTTCACTTTAGCACTTTTTCCCCGCACTTTAAAACGCACAATATAACAATTTTAGAGGTCCACACCATACGCAATGCGACGCATTGATGAGAAAGCAACCCAGGGCATAATACTCAAAATTTTCGCGCCGCTCCGCGGCGCAATTTGTTCAAAGAGTTCCAGGTCTTGAGCTTAAAAAAATATTCCAAGTTGGTATAGCTGATTCCAAATTTGTGTCGCTGGTTCAAAAGTTGATGAGGCAGTTTGCTAACTCCAGCTCCTAAACGTTGGTATGGCCCATGCCATACCTGCCATACTGCATTTTCCAGCCTTGTAACGTGCCTTTTCATGCGTTTTTTGTTTGGGGGGGGGGGCCTTTCAACGCTTGGGAAGGGGCCCTTTCAACGCTCGGGAAGGGCCCTTTCGAGGCGCCCCCCCCCCCCCCCTGGACGAAATCCTGGCTACGTGCCTGAGCACATACACAGGCAAATCAGTGGGGTTTACAGGCGCCACAACTACCAAGGTTATTTGGCACCCATGCCACATCCTCAGAAGAAGGTATGTAAACTTAGTAGGCAGCCTACCGATTTGGTAAGGACACGAGCCATTCAACCTTGAACTCAGCTGACCAACGGATGACGTCACTGGCGGTAGCCGGCTCCTTCGTCAGCGCCGCGCTCACACAGCAAACGTAGTCAGCCGCCAGTTACAGCTCGCTGTTTCGTACGGCCAGGGATTCACGAAGACGAGCGTTGTGAATTATCAGTGCCCATTAATTCCTAGTACATGCTTAATTGTATGATTCTGCCCCACTGAATTGCCGGATATGCTGTGAAACGCGCCGTGACATGCCGTGACTCTGCCTCCAGTGACGTCACAGCAAGCTTCGGGCTCAAACGAGGTGGCTATAGTGGTGTCACCCCTCTGCGAGCCGCAGTCCGCATACAAATCTTGCGCAACACAAAAATTACTACTGCCCCGCTGGACGGCCTCTGTTCCGTATTTGCATATCTGAACGGAGCCTAACGGAGCCACACTGCCATTCTGTCTCCGTTGTAATTGAATAGCGTGTGGCGTGCACGTGCCGTTTCCCAGCAGCCAGGCTGCGCACAGTGCTCATTATCGATGTTATTGCGCATGTTTTGTTCCGTGAACAAACGAACTCGTTGTATCGCTTGCTTATGTTTTTTTTACCTGCAGGATTATTTTAGAACTTCAGGATTATTTTTGAGCTGCAGGATTAACCGAAAGTTGGTTTCCGCATTGGAATAACAACATTATTTAGAGTTGTGATTTCCATTGGGAAACTTAATGATATCTAGGTGCAATAATCATGACAGAGGTGATAATTTGCAAAGGTGTGGTACCTACTTGTCTAAGATTTGTCACCGATTACTCCACCGATGGCCATAGATTTGTCGCCGATTAGAATGGCAGAACGGTAACTTTTCCCAGCTGTGCGTCGTTTTTCTGGCCGGTGTCCGACAATATTGGAGATCGTGATTTCACACGGTTTGCATATGAAATAAATGAAATCAAACACAATCTGATCGGCTCCTGTAAACCAAACACTGGCTATTTTATGTTCTGCCAGCGTAAACAAAATAAAGTGTCATTCGCAGAACAGTCAGACGATAAAAATATGGTAGAAATTAATACGCGCTTTGTCCCTCTTTTATCGTCTTACGCTGTACATCGAATGGCGGACAACTAGATCATGCAGGTTTCATACTATTTCGACTACATCGGTTTCGTGTTTGTTTTACTCTCAAACAACTGATAGATGATATGCAGTGGTCTTACTGATTACCTTTTTTTGTCACAAGGTACCAATAAAACACATTCTGAAAAATGCATTCCTTCATTTGATGTCTATGATCTGTGTTTACATTCGCCTCAAAGTAGCGATCTGGGCCAAGATGGAGTGCGTGGCGTAACACCAATGTCATACGATTAAAATGGAACCCTTCTCATTTGTATGATACAATAAACAAGGAGCATAAAATAGGAATAGGAATATACCAATATTTAAGAAGAGGAATAGCAAATAGTAATAATAAAATATTACATAGCGAAGCGATTGAAGTGCTTCACAGTTTTGTTTTGGATTTTGTACGCAATATAACATAGTTCAGTTTCAATTTATTGTTTAGGTCATTTGGGTTTGTCGTTTATTAGGACGGATCGGTAGCATGGGTGGAGACTGTAGTATGGCAGGTGTGGCTAATGCCACACCAACATTTAATTTGTTGTAATGCAAATGTATTGGAGCATCTTGTCAGGCTATGCAAAAATAGCAAAAATAGCACTAGAATACCTTTTGGCCACACCAACATTGGAAACGATTCTCCACTCATGGGTACAGGAGATACTGACGATTTTGGGTACTTTTCGACGCGCGCAATCATTAGTTGAATTTGATTGAAACTGTGATGGATCGCTTTGATCTGCTCATTTATTGTGTCGCTGAGAAGTATTAAGACACAACTCTGTCAGCTACGTAATATATCTCAACATGGGTTATTTCCGCTTGACATCATATACACTGAAAACTATAATTATTCCCTTCATGAATATTAGGGGTCTTGTACCAAAATCACCCCAGTTGTTTCCCCGATAGGCTCCCTATATGGGTATTTTGCAAGATATTGGAAGAATATCGGCGGGAAAGTTGGCCTATCGGGGTAAGGCAGGGGGGGGGGTGATTTTGGTGCAAGCCTCTAATAATATTATATATCACCGGCCCCCTCGGTAAAAGTTCCCCCTCCACGGCCAAAGCCCCCCCCCCCAAAAAAAAAAAATGCCGCGAAATGGTATCTCCTCGGATTTAGGCCACTATATTTTGCAGAGCCGCTAAATGGTCGCAAAAAACGTCGGACAGGCCCATGTTGAAGTCACGGGCCTTATGAGGGCCCCCTCATGGCATACCTAGGGTCCCCCTCAGGCCATCTGAGGGCATTCTGTCGGCCTTAGAAGGCTCCTCAGGCCATCTGAGGGCATTCTGTCGGCCTTAGAAGGCTCCTCAGGCTGGCTGGGGGCACATCGGGGCCCTGGGCCATTGTTTCGATCAAAAGGAAAAATCGAACCAACTTCTTGGAGGGTCCCTCTTACAAATTTATGGGGGAGGCAAAATCATATGTTTGCCCCCCCTCCAACTTCTTGAGTGGGCGGGCAGCTGCCCCCTCTGCCCCCCCCATCCCTTATCCGCCGCCACTGAGTAGTACCTAATGCTACTGGTCCTGTGCTGTGGGCCTGTGGCTTGCACTAATGGACACAAATTGTCAAGTGTTTAGTAATGACTATAAAATCAATGATAATAATGCAACTTATGAGTTACAGGACATAGCAAGGATACCTTTTTGCGCCGCCGGGGGTGCAGCAACGACGGACATGCCAAAACAGTTGATCAACATCACGATTCAGATCCTATACCATTTGATAAATTTCCCAAAGATTCAGCTATAAGAAAGTCTAGGGGGCGCTAGGGAGCCCCAAGCCCCCCCCCCCCCAACTTTGTGCACATATAACAGCAAATATTCTTTATATTGGTTAGTGCTTGTGCGAGGAACATATTGTATAGGCAAATTATAATTAGTTTTATCATTTATGACCTCTTCCTCGAAATTAAAATATAATAGTACCAAAAAACGTTATATTAATATTTCGATCACAGATCTTCATCAGAAATTATACATTACCAAAACGACAATAATCAGAATACAAGTTTCGACTGCATATTGTTTCCCGCGTTTTTTTACACATTTTCGCGCGACATTTCTCGCGAACTTTATTCATACGGGCACAACCTTCTAGAGGATACATCAACTTCGGTCTGCATAAATAGTCGACATCATCTCGCATATATATCACAGCATCACCTATTAACAAACAAACATTCAAGCCCATATCAAACAATATGCATAAATATACAATAAAACGGGGGGAAAAATACAATGTTGCCAAACCTAAAAAATGTAGTGCTTTACAGAGCTAAGGACCACCCGGACCGAAAAATCGCAGAGTCTATTTTGATTAGAAAGGAACAACCAAAGCTGAACTCCAATGTGTCATCGTGGCCAATCATGTAAAATTCAACACTTCCGCCCTTTTGCGATGGCATTGTTCGTGTAGATACATCTTTTTAGGTTTGGCAACATTGTATTTTTTCCCCCCGTTTTATTGTATATTTATGCATATTGTTAGATATGGGCTTGAATGTTTGTTTGTTAATAGGTGATGCTGTGATATCTATGCGAGATGATGTCGACTATTTATGCAGACCGAAGTTGATGTATCCTCTAGAAGGTTGTGCCCGTATGAATAAAGTTCGCGAGAAATGTCGCGCGAAAATGTGTAAAAAAACGCGGGAAACAATATGCAGTCGAAACTTGTATTCTGATTATTGTCGTTTTGGTAATGTATAATTTCTGATGAAGATCTGTGATCGAAATATTAATATAACGTTTTTTGGTACTATTATATTTTAATTTCGAGGAAGAGGTCATAAATGATAAAACTAATTATAATTTGCCAACAGCAAATATTGATCTGATTGCATTTTTCAGCGGCATCCGGCAGAGCGGTTGATTTGTGACAGATTACATACTCTAAGTTTTGCAATCGACCGGTAAACAAAGAAACTAAGCGCGATCTAAGCTCCAGGCACGTGCGCACTAATGTTGTGTACAGCGGCCGGACGGCCGCGTCCCTGCCTTCTACGTCACAGCGACTCCGGGGACGCGGCTACTAAATTAGTGTTTGCCACCACTTTTTCGGCCGGAGTGTTCTACCTGGTTTATACAGCCTTGGTTCGGGGCAATGTCTAGGGTTGTGTGCCAGCATTATTTGGTTGTGTTATTCTGATACCACGAAAAGTCAAATCTTTCAGTTCACCCTACCTCACGGCTACGCGCCCTAAGCCAGCAGCAACAACAATAGTTCACCCTACCAAAGTCTTCAGTGGTGTGTAATTTGTTAAGAACAACACACGCCGCTGCCTCCGGCCGCTGTTGTAGGAAAAGTCAAATCTTTCAGTTTACCCTACCAGACATTGAAAACGTTGAATTTGTTAAGAACAACACAACCAGTGTTAGTTTTCAAGTAAATTGTGAAAGTCTGCAGTGATGTTAAGTGTTAGTTTTAAGAACGGTGTTCAGTGGTGAATCAGTTTTAAGAACAGTATTCAGTGTTGAATCAAGGTGTCCGGGTAATGTCAGTTTACCCTACCAGACATTTGTTTAAGCGTCGAATTTGTTTTTCAAGTAAATTGTGAAAGCGTGGAGTTTGTTAAGAATAACATGCTAGGGTTGTATGAAAAGTCCAATTTTTCAGTTTACCCTACCAGACATTCAAAGCGTGGAATGTGTTAAGAATAACACAGCAAGTGTGAATTTACCCTACCAGACATTTGTTTAAGCGTCCGAGGAGCCGCCCGAGGATACACCACCAGGTACTTAATTTCCCGGGCAACGCCGGGTACCCCAGCTAGTAATTCATATTTATATAGGACTTCAAAACCGCGACATTGAGCTTACTGTTACTGGTACCAGAATGAGTAAGAGCCACGTGTAGGAGCCGTGGATAGCAGCACGGGATCGACATTGAGCTTACTGTTACTGGTACCGGAATGAGTAAGAGCCACGTGTAGGAGCCGTGGATAGCAGCACGGGATCGACATTGAGCTTACTGTTACTGGTACCGGAATGAGTAAGAGCCACGTGTAGGAGCCGTGGATAGCAGCACGGGATCGACATTGAGCTTACTGTTACTGGTACCGGAATGAGTAAGAGCCACGTGTAGGAGCCGTGGATAGCAGCACGGGGTCGACATTGAGCTTACTGTTACTGGTACCAGAATGAGTAAGAGCCACGTGTAGGAGCCGTGGATAGCAGCACGGGGTCGACATTGAGCTTACTGTTACTGGTACCGGAATGAGTAAGAGCCACGTGTAGGAGCCGTGGATAGCAGCACGGGATCGACATTGAGCTTACTGTTACTGGTACCGGAATGAGTAAGAGCCACGTGTAGGAGCCGTGGATAGCAGCACGGGATCGACATTGAGCTTACTGTTACTGGTACCGGAATGAGTAAGAGCCACGTGTAGGAGCCGTGGATAGCAGCACGGGGTCGACATTGAGCTTACTGTTACTGGTACCGGAATGAGTAAGAGCCACGTGTAGGAGCCGTGGATAGCAGCACGGGGTCGACATTGAGCTTACTGTTACTGGTACCGGAATGAGTAAGAGCCACGTGTAGGAGCCGTGGATAGCAGCACGGGGTCGACATTGAGCTTACTGTTACTGGTACCGGAATGAGTAAGAGCCACGTGTAGGAGCCGTGGATAGCAGCACGGGGTCGACATTGAGCTTACTGTTACTGGTACCGGAATGAGTAAGAGCCACGTGTAGGAGCCGTGGATAGCAGCACGGGATCGCGGCCTGCAGCTTTCACCTGACAATCCCAATTCGAACATGGCGATCCGGAATTCAGCCGGCCCTGTGTCCAGCTGACACGCTTTCAGCGTACACCGTCACAGACGCCACTCTGAGTCACGTCACGTCACCTCACGTCTACACCGTCACAGACGCCACTCTGACATGTTTCAGCGTACACCGTCACAGACGCCACTCTGAGTCACGTCACGTCACGTCACGTCTACACCGTCACAGACGCCACTCTGACATGTTTCAGCGTACACCGTCACAGACGCCACTCTGAGTCACGTCACGTCACGTCACGTCTACACCGTCACAGACGCCACTCTGACATGTTTCAGCGTACACCGTCACAGACGCCACTCTGAGTCACGTCACGTCACGTCTACACCGTCACAGACACCACCCTGAGTCACGTCACGTCACGTCTACACCGTCACAGACGCCACTCTGAGTCACGTCACGTCACGTCTACACCGTCACAGACGCCACTCTGAGTCACGTCACGTCACGTCTACACCGTCACAGACGCCACTCTGAGTCGGCGTGAGGCGGCTATGGGTAGCTGCCATTCGTGTTGCCCCGTTGACTTTGCTTTGCTAGCCATGTGTCCTTTAAACCTTTGAAATACCTTTAAATACCTTTAAATATATTTAAAGACCTTTCAATACGTCAGCGATCAGATGGGTAAGCGGGTCTGTTGGTCCCAATAGTTGTGTGTTCCTGGAACGCTCTCGGGCCGCTGCCGAGCAGTTTTCGTCACGGACCCACCAACCCCCAGCCCAGCCCGGCCCAGGCCCATCAACACCAAGCCCAGGCCCGGGCCAGGCCCGGTCAAATTTATAATATTGAGGCACAGGCCCGGTCCGGCCCGTTCAGATTAAGCATATAATTATTTTCACAAAATTTGCAATCATTATCCTACATATTTGGGTGTATATGGAAGCGTTCAAAGTTGTAGCATTCAATGCTTGTACCATACAAAACAGCACCATCCAACGCTTGCGACATCCAAATTTCGCCCGGGTAGGGAACATCGTCATGAACCAAGCTAGCAGCAGCCAAACTCGTGGTATCCAGCCACATACAAAGTAGTGGCAGCCAAAGCTTGCGACCTCCAAAAATAGAACACCGAGGACATCTACCTTCCGGGAACTATTGGTTCAAATATCGCCCGGTAGATGTCTCACCATAGCCGGTGGTGCGACGAAACGCTAGTTGAGTAATGTCTTTCGACACAGGGGAGTGGTCTACAGTGGAACCCGGCAGCGTCAGTGGCGCCGCCGAGGCGGCGGCACTGACGCGCCCGGCCCGGGCGCGGCGGAGCTCCGCCGCCCACGGGGTCTCAGTCGCTCGCCCGGCAGCGCCGGGCTGTGCGCGCTGGCGGTAGCCTTGCCTGCTGACGGGAAAAATGTTCGCTTCTGCTGGGCCATGGGAACCGTAGGGGCCCGCATATTTCCTTCGTGTTTTAGCTGGGTCTGCATTGATCTGGGTATGACGATTTTAGTGAGTAGGTTTTCGGTACATATGGAGCATATGGCACATATTATCAGGGTGTTTAGCTGTTTTGCCAGCTTGAGTAGGGATTTTGGACCTCGCTTAGATACGGTAAGTATATGTATGTACCTACACACCAGTAAAACGCCCTTACTGGATCGGGAACCGGGCGGGCGATTCTTCAACGTTATTTTCCAATGTGGAGGAGCACTTTGTTTTGTTTTGACCTCAGTTGACCTAAGATGACCTTGTAGGGGTCACTGAGCAACAGTTGCATAGGGTCATCAAGAATGAGCTATACAAACATGATCCTGAAATAATTGGTCTGATGTAATGCGTATTCTCTGAATGGGAGGGATTTACATATTTTCATATTGACATATAATGGGGAGGTCACGGAACCGACCTGACCTTACGTCACAGATATGCACAAATCCAAGATATGCGATTTGTAGGTACTTAAGCCTAATTCAATTATGTGAGTTTAAAACTGCTCGGGACAAACACTGTTGCCTGGGCCCGAATGTTATTTTTGGGGGAGATAGGGTCACTTAATGCGACCAGGTGACATGACCTGAAGTGACCCGAAGTAAAAAACATTGCAAAATGTGGTTAATTGATGCCCGAACAGGTGCATGACAATTTGCTACAA
>JAXIVJ010016020.1:0-30026 GCA_036785665.1 Chirona hameri
CAGCTGACAGACATTCGCCGAATCTGCTGCTGGTAGCAGTATATTCGAGCCCGGCGAATATCTGAATCTGCTGTTCGCGTCTAAGATGCGCCAAAAAGGCCGCGGAAGTTGTTCACGAATATGCTGCCAGCTGACAGACATTCGCCGAATCTGCTGCCAGTAGCAGTATATTCGAGCCCGGCGAATGTCTGGCAGCAGCAGATTCGCGAATATGAATCTGCTGCTAGCTTGACGGACGTCAACTTCACTGCTGCGCGTAATGGCGATTGAAGTATTTGACAATTGTGAAGCGTTGAGCTCAAAACGGCGCAGACAATTAATCCCGTCACCGAAATGACTAACTTTATCACTATAAATAACTTAAAATCACCAAAATGAAAATGTCAACATATTGCAGATTCGGCAGATGGACTTCTTTAAAAAATATTTAAACTTCAACTGACACCAAGGGTTAAGATTTGATACTACAGCTTATTTTCGAATACGAACATGAACAATTGTCTTCACACAATTCTGAGGCGTCGCGATTCTGAGGTGTGAAGTTGTGAATATCTGTCAAAGTGACACATTCGCGAATATCGATCTACTGCTTAATTGACACACGTGATTCTTTTACGGTCCAGTCCTGGCGAATTCGTTGCAAATGTGACTCATCAAAACACATTGTTTGGAAATTTGGTTTGAATGTGTTGTTAGGGCCACGAAGCTACGCGCCCTATCCCAACAACAACAACAACGTGTTGTTGGGGAGTGTGTCACGTGTAATTATGCAAGGTCATATATCAATTATGGAGCTATTGTGATAAGAAGTTGAAGTGGAACTAGACAGGTTTGCATTCTGGGATAGGTCTTGGCCACTTAAGATTTCTTTGCAAAATGTTTTTTGTTTGTGTTTTGCAGTCTTTCCACCTTTATAATTGTAATTGCATAAAATACAATATTTGTTCACTACCAAAACTACAAATGATATGACTTGAATATGTCCTTTCTCATGTAGAACTAAATAGTAAATATGTATCAATAAATATTCTCAGTAATATGTATTTACAATAGTATTAACAATAATTATTATCATATATGTGGGTGGTTTTGTTCCATAGGTACTTATTTGTTATACAAAATAATTTGGGGTGACCTGGGCAATGGGATGACTATAATATTGTATGCCACCCCACCTAGTTACTAGTGATGACAGTGGAATATGATTTGGGGTAGTTATTTCTGTTTGACTGCACTCGACTCTCGCACTGCTGCAGTTACTGAGCTGTTGAATTGATCATGAATTGACCCTGTAGTTTGATTTATTAAGTTTTACTGGTGTGTCCACTCCTTGCTAGGTCGTACTAGTTATCACTTTTAATTTGTAAACTGTGACATTGTTATGTGTTATGCTGGTGTTTAACTGTTGTATATTTTGTTTTCTCCATTTATCATGATCTTTAAGCATGTATGTTCTGACTTCTGCCAATATTTATTTCTATTTAATTAGTTTTTTTAATTGATAACTTGTGCTGAGCCCGGCATGAGACCGGCAAGCCTGAGTTCAGACACAGCTTCAGGCACGCCGGGCCTGAATTTGGGCCCAGCGCCGGCTCCGTGGTCCTGAAATTTGCGTCTCTATTGGCGACCTCAGATGATCTCGGCTGACCTTGTAGGTGTCACGGAACGAAAATTCACCTGGGTCATCAAGAATGGCCTATGATAACATGATCCAGAAGGAATTGGACTGATATCATGCGTATCCTCGGATTTGGAAGCATTTGAATATTTCCCCATTGACTTATAATGGGAAGTAACTAAATTGACCCGACCTTAGGTCATGGTCAGGGAGATTTCCTATCAGATTAGTATCTTCTGGCCCATCCACAACAATCCAAGCATTATGGAAACGATGTAACGTGTCTTATCTTTAAATGAGATAGAACGGTGAAAATCCAAGAGACGAGCTAACTAATGCGAGGCGTCTGTATTATAATATCATGCGATCCTGTTTTGTATTAAGGGGGGGATCTACTGACATCGCTTATTGTTTTTGTTTACACTGGTTTATAGAAAATAATTTTCCGAATCGAACCATGCCTTTAATTTCTCCAGATTCACACTAGTTGCTGAGATATTCCGAAGACCCCAGGAACTGGCTGGTAGCAAAAAGTCATCGGGTAGACCCCAGAGGGTAACCGGACAAAAGTTTGTAAACATAAGGTTCGTAAAGAAATAGTTCGTAAACAAAGGTTCGTATGCAAAGGTTCGTATCGGATAAGATTCGTATGGGATAAAGTTCGTAACGGCTAAAGTTCGTAATGGAAAAGATTCGTATCGAATAAAGTTCGTATCAAAGAAGTTCGTAACGGATAAAGTTCGTATGCAGAAGGTTCGTATGCTGAAGTTCGTAAAGGAAAAAGTTCGGAATGGAAAAATTTCGTAAGCAATGGTTCGTATGCAAAGGTTCGTATCGGATAAGGTTCCAACCCTTTGCTTAGGAACTTTGTCCGTTACGAACCTGATATTTACGAACTTGTGTCCGGTTAACGTTAACCTTCCGAACGGAGAGAGATAGAGAGACACCGTAAACAGTAACGTGTTGCCTGTCATAAAGACAATAGGTTCGTATCGGATAAAGTTCGTATTCAAAAAGTCGTTACTGTTTACGGCTTCTCTCTATCTATCTCCGTTCGGAAGGGTAACTGTAACCGGACAAAAGTTCGTAAACATAAGGTTCATAACGGAAAAAGTTTGTAAGCAAAGGTTCGGAACCTTATCCGAAACAAACCTTTGCATACAAACCTTTGCGTACGAACTTTTTCCTTTACGAACTTCAGCATACGCACCTTTTGCATACGAACTTTATCCGTTACGAACTTTTTGAATACGAACCTTATCCGATACGAACCTTTTCCATTACGAACTTTAGCCGTTACGAACTTTATCCCATACAAACCTTATCCGATACGAACCTTTGCATACGAATCTTTGCTTACGAACTTTTTCCGTTACGAACCTTATGTTTACGAACTTTGGTCCTGGAAGCCAGAGGGTCTACCCGATACGAACCATTACTAATATATAAATATCAATACAAATTTGCTAGCATATCGTTAGCGCCGGCCAATAGCATTTCGACAAAACAGCTCGTGAGCGCTGAGTTCCCGGTGAAGGGAGCCATCTCGGGGCGTGGTCACTACCATGGGAAGGTCAGGACAGCCGGGACGGGGCCAGAATAACCGGACCACTGGGTGGACCAGAATCTGGAGCACATTCGCAGGGGCTGTAGCTCAAGTGGTAGAGCGCTCGCTTAGCATGTGAGAGGTACGGGGATCGATACCCCGCAGCTCCAACCGGCAGTTTTGAAAAATGACACTACCTGGATCTGAGGAATTCTAGTTCAGAAATCCAGCAGATATCCATTCCATAATATTCACAAATAAATAAGAAGGTGCAAGCCTCTAAATATAATAAGGAAAACGAACGAGTTATAATGAATATGCATGATGGTACTATCGATAGGTTATGCTACATGAGCCGAATATCGACGGCGGGCGAGATATTTGAATATTGAATAGATAATCGCACAAGGAAAATGTTTCGTGCAAGGAAAATGTTTTATTCTTAGACTGATGAATTCAGTGTATACAATGTTTCATCCATAACATACATAACTTTTTTATCTTAACATACAATGATCTAACAACGTATATAACGTTGATACTTGAGTGTTTCTGAACCGTTTAAGGCTTGCGACACATAACAGTGGCATTATAATTGTTTGCGAAGCATTACTGTCGGCACGAAACAGAGGTGAACTGGTGATTGGAATTCTGACATGCAGGCAACTTTGCAATCATATGTTCACTGATATGAAATATGCAATGCTCGATTAAATATGTTTATACACGTCTTTAAGCAATCATTCACAACATTCTAAGAATTGAAGCACTTAACCCTCACCCGTGCAGCGTCTGATGTGCGTGACCATGCATGGGCGGGGGGGGGGGGGGGGGGGGGGGGTACGACCCCCCTAGCGTGTTGCCCCTAATTGGGCTAGAGCTTCGATTACAAAACGAACGTGTTGCTTGTACGAGAGAAAGCCATTGATACCCGATTTTAGGGTCCTATATCATTAGGTGACCTCTGAGGTCATGTCAATGACCCAAAATTCAACCAAATTGTAAATGCCTATAAATTGAATTTAATCGAGCTAGAATTGCGAATGATCATATAATTATGTTAAATGGGTGCCAAATTTGAAATCAGCGTCACAACAAGTCCTAGAAACTGCCAAATTCCAAAAAGGTCATGACAGGTCATGTCAGGTCATTTCAGTTCAGTGACCTCGGTTGACCTGTGGGGGCGCATGACCCCAGTGTAACATATAATTATGTAAAATGGATCCCATATTTGAAATCAGTGTCACAAAATGCCCTAGAAACTTCAAGAAGCCAAACAAGTAATATGAGGTCATCGGAGGTCAGTGACCTCGGTTGACCTCTGAAAAGGTCAATCGAGGTCACAATCTCAATGGAACCACAACTGTCACATGGAAACACCTGTGCATATGCTCCTGAACCACAAACACTATGCAACTGCATACAAGGATCAATACTACGGGACGCCAGTTGCGCCTGACATGACCTTGCAAAAGGGGTCAAAGGTCACGGGTCATGTGACCTACAACTTAAAAACTTCAGAATATGTGGCAAATTGTTTACAAGTAGGGTGCTGAAAGTTTCATCGCAATCGGTTGATATTTAATCGGAGTTATTCCCGAAAAACCGATGGGGGGGGGGGGGGGGGGGGGGGGGGGGGGGGGTTGGCATCCACCCCCTTCACTGGTGAGGGTTAATTTAAGAACGCATGTAAATAAATATACTCTGCATGCATTTAAATGTTTCCGTTTTTAACTACGCGGTTTGGCCATTAACCCGCGCAGCGCTGGGGGGGGGGGGGGGGGGTAAATTTTGCCGCCCCTCCCGGATTTTCTCCATAACTTGACAACTGTGAGAGATATCAAAGTGAAACTTGCGGTACCTTATGGTGCATCAATTCTACATCTTGTGTTACAATTTGTTTGAAATTCGTGAGAATTTTGAGGAGATAACGTATTAGTGACGTCATCTCATGTCATTTTTGGTGAAAAAACGTTAAATGTTTGCAAAATCGTAGAAAATAGCGTGTTGATGCAAATCGCAAATAAAAGGCGTCAAAAGAAAGGCAATAATATGGTCTTGAAAATGGCTATCTCGGATGTTCAAATGTTGGGTTTTTGACCCCAAAAATGCAAAAAAAAAAATATTTTTGGGGAAGAATTTCTACAAAAGTTTTTTGTTTGAAGATTTTACAAAAACCGGAAGATATATTAGAGAATCGAGTATGAACGATTTTCAAACCAAATTTCAAAGTAATTTCTTTATTTTTGACTGACTTATGGCTCTCTAAGAATAAGTAACTCATGACGTCATTTTTTTAAGTTGCGTTTTTTGTCTTTTACTGACCAGATACAGACAAATAAATGCCACCACTGTATTTCGAAGACAAAACTAGTCTAGAAACATGCCATGCTTATTTAGATTAATCAATTTCAAATTTTGACCTTATTGTGACCTGACCTTGACCTGAGGGCGATTATATGGTGTCAGGCTGTGAAAATGGGTGCTTTTATCGAATTCTACGTGTAAAATAACCCATATAACATGTGTCGCATGGCTTTCGTAGACCTGTGACCTTTTGTGACCTAACCTTGACCTTGACCTTTGCTTAAAATTTAACTTTTACTTATGCGGGAGATGCATTATACATTTGGGAGCACTTTGTGAGATAATAGTTGCAATACAAGGCTTTGGATGGAAAGTATAGCACAAAAACCCAAATACTTAAATGTTGACACTTGACCTGACCGTGACCTGACATGTGACCTTATGTTAATAATTTCTGGTGGGCGTTAGATTCTTCTCACTGAGAGCTTTCGATCGCCGCCTTGCGCGTCTCGCTGCGGTTATTGGTTCGGAAGATACGAGGGGGGTAAAATTTACCCCCCAGCACCGGACGTTCGGATGGAGACCCCAGCGCCGCGCGGGTTAACTACGATGGTGAGCAGCAAATGACCTGACGTAGAAAGTATCTTTGGCTGTCAATCAGGCTGCTATAGCTGAAAAAAACGAGTTTGTGGGAAATCAGGTGCCTCTTTCAAAGTTATGGTCAAAGTGATTTCCTATCAGATTAGAAGCTTCTGGCCCATCCACAACAATCCAAGCATTGTGGAAACGATGTAACGTGTCTTATCGTCAAATGAGATAGAACGGTGAAAATCCAAGAGACGAGCTACCTAACGCGAGGCATCTGTTTTATAATATCATGCGATCATGTTTGGTGTTTAAAGGGAGTGTGTCTACTGACATCGCTTATTGGAGGTTTTTAACACTGGTTTATAGAATATAATTTTATGAATCGAACCATGCCTTTCATTCCTCCAGATTCACACTAGTTGCTGAGATATTCCAAAGCTGCAGGAACTGGCTGGTAGCAAAAAGTTATCGGGTAGACCCCAGAGGGCTTATCACTACTAGAAGCATTGCTAATATCGAAATATCGATACAAATTTGCTAGTGTATCGTTAGCGCCGGCCAATAGTATTTCGACAAAACAGCTCGTGAACGTTGAGTTCCCGGTGAATGGAGCCATCTCGGGGCGTGGTCACTACCATGGGAAGGTCAGGACAGCCGGGACGGGACCAGAATAACCGGACCACTGTGTGGACCAGAATCTGGAGCACATTCGCAGGGGCTGTAGCTCAAGTGGTAGAGCGCTCGCTTAGCATGTGAGAGGTACGGGGATCGATACCCCGCAGCTCCAACCGGGAGTTTTGAAAACTGACATTACCTGGATCTGAGGAATTCGAGTTCAGAAATCCAGCAGATAGCCATTCCATAATATTCACAAATAAATAAGAAGTTGCAAGCCTCTAAATATAATAAGGAAAACGAGCGAGTTATAATGAATATGCATGATGGTACTATCATGTTTATACATGTCTTTAAACAATCATTCACAACATTTTAGGAATTTAAGCACTTCATTTAAGAACGCATGTAAATAAATATACTCTTCATGCATTTAAATGTGTCCGTTTTTAACTACGCGTTTTTGGCCATTAACTACGATGGTGAGCAGCAAATTACCTGATGTAGAACGTATCTTTGGCTGTCAATCAAGCTGCTATAGCTGAAAATAACGAGTTTGTGGGAAATCAGGTGCCTTTTTCAAAGCTATAGTCGAAGTGATTTCCTATCAGATTAGTATCTTCTGGCCCATCCACAACAATCCAAGCATTGTGTAAACGATGTAACGTGTCTTATCGTCAATTGAGATAGAACGGTGAAAATCCAAGAGACGAGCTAACTAATGCGAGGCGTCTGTATTATAATATCATGCGATCCTGTTTGGTGTTAAGGGGGTGGGGGGGATCTACTGACATCGCTTATTGTTTTTTAACACTGGTTTATGGGACATAACTTTCTGAATCGAAACATGCCTTTCATTTCTCCAGATTCACATGATGTAATGAATATGCATGATGCTGAAATATTACCACACACCAAATTTGAACACAATCAGCTCAGCAGTTGCCTCCACCCACTCTAAATTGTGTGGCGACGTTCCTGATCCACCAACCCCCGATCTCCCCCCACTCTGCCGCTAATGAGCAATTGTTCAAAGGATATTGACATTAAAGATATTCCGGAAATAATTTAAAGGTACTTATTTTGTCTGGAAAATACTAAAACTTAGGAATATCATGAAATTTGCATTGGATTTGTATACGTTTATCACCAGGTAAGCATATTTGATTTTAATTGAATACCTATCAAACGAAAAATGACATGGAAATACTGAAATCAGGGTGGGCAACATTTCGTGACTGGGGGGCAAAACGGCTCACTGGGGGGCATTCCCCCCAGTTAACATGTTAAAATAGGCCCTGCTGTCGGAACGAAAACAGAGGTAAATGGTGATTGGAATTCTGACATGAAGGAAACTTTGCAATCACATGTTCACTGATATGAAATATGCATTCCTCGATTAAATATGTTTATACACGTCTTTTAGCAATCATTCACAAAATGTTAAGAATTTAAGCACTTAATTTAAGAACACATGTAAATAAATATACTCTCGTACGTTTAAATGTGTCCGTGTAAATGTAAATCAATATAGGTACTCTTCATCCATTTAAATGTGTCCGGCTTTAACTACGCGTTTTTGGCCATTAACTACGATGGTGAGCAACAAATTACCTGACGTAGAAAGTATCTTGGGCTGTCAATCCAGCTGCTATAGCTGAACAAACGAGTTTGTGGAAAATAAGGTTCCTCTTTTAAAGCTATGGTCGAAGTGATTTCCTACCAGATTAGTAGCTTCTGGCCCATCCACAACAATCCAAGCATTGTGGAAACGATGTAACGTGTCTTATCGTCAAATGAGATAGAACGGTGAAAATCCAAGAGACGACGTTACGGACCGAGCCGCTCATTTGCCGCTCCCTGGCGACTGGAAGCGTAGGGCCGCCATAGGGAAAACGGACTAAATTCGTAATATAATCATGTTTGCAACGTAATTTTTTTTCTTCAGGAAATGTGACTAACGTACCCCCATGCCAGATAATACCATTGTTCAGGCATCAACTATCCAGTTCTGGTACTTTGTAACTGTTGTGGTTGGTCCGCCTTTTTGTATGATATACATAGTTATTGGTCATATTTAACGTTACAAATGTCGGAAAACGCCTACTCCTTTGATTATTTGTGGTAATTGAATGAACAACGCACAATTTTTAAACAAACGTACCCCCGTTCTATATAGGAAAATGTGCCGGGAATCCAATGCTAACATTCATTTTCATGTAGCGTTGCATGGTTGTCCGCCAAATTGCATTGCATTTGCAAATTATTGCTGGCAACGACAAATAATTGGAAACGCTTTCCATTTAGAGGTCACACATCAGATCGGGCCATATTTTTATAGTCTGGGGTGTTATACTAGACCTTCTTGATGTTTTAGTCAAACATTTTGCCCAGGGGCCCTTTCTTGCAAGGTCACATGAGGTCATCCTAGGTCACCAACACCTTTTTGTCAATAACCCTCGACAAAATAAAGATAGAGAAGTGAAACCGGCACCAATGTGTTTGTCTCGTCGAGGCACGTCTCCCAACATGCAGCATGACCTACTTACCTTGACCTGATGTCAAATTTTAGGTTGACCTAACCTGATCAACTTTAATATGATTCAAAGCCCCTTTACGAGACGAACACGATGGCGTCAAACGTATTGCCTTATCTTTATTAGGTAGAAGTTAGTTGTGAAAAACAGTTTTCCCAAAAATAGCCTGTTTGACCTTTGATGACGTCTGGAGCCTAAACTGTTGAACTGAGATAAAATGTGATGACACCTTAGCGGTTATATTGTTCAAGAGATTTCTATTGCTTTTTTCGTTTCTTCTTGGATGTCATAGTTCCCGAGTTATTTGGGGTTTTTCGAAGCGAAGTCCTAAAACTGGAAAATCTGACCTTTGATGACCTCTGGTGACCTCAATATTGACCTAAGCCAAAACATAATGATAGCAGCTGCCGAAAAGAGCCACGACGGCCATTTTGCTTTTGACGGTGTGTTCACATTGTTCGTATGGATTGTTTATTGTCTTAGGTGCGCCGTTTTACATAACATCTTCTTCCCGCTGATTATAGTGGCGATCGTATTCTCGATATCAAAACAAAATAAGCAAAAAGAATAAAAGTGAAAATTCAACTAAGGGGCTCCAAATGTGAATTTGATCGTATCCAACAATCAAGGCAATAGCTCCTTACCGTAATACAAATTGTTTTGACATTCCAAAACAGTAGACACACTGCCTTTAATTCACATTGATGGGCACTACCTACCAGTAAAACACCTTTTTGGGCGATGACCGAGCGGGCGCGCACTGGTAAAGCTAAAACAGGTTTGAAATACAAGTGGAGTTCGTATTAAGTAAAGAAAAAGGAGCTAAATATTTGTATAATATTATCTCTATCTCTATCTCTATATTATAAATCCTAAAAGATGACCCGCCGCCGCCGCCGCCGCCGCCGGAGTGACGCCCTAAATCGGTTCCTGTACAGCGGTCTGATGAGTTATGAGGGTGATTTTTTCAGGACTTTTGGGTCATGTGATTCAACAGGTCGTATCACATTTTTGTGTCGATCGGACCGACGGTGCGGAGTCAGCACACGCGCGCGTGCGCCATTCGTTTAACAAGGGAAACGCGACATTGTGAAATCGCGAAAAACGTGCAAGTTTCGCTCGGTTCCCCGGCCGTTTGCTCGGCAACCGAGAGTCGCAGCGATATGCAAGCAACACTATGTGATAGATAATCGATTGGCCTTGCGTATAGGATGTCGTCTAGAGCGATGCGCGTGCCACATGCAAAGTGGTGACCACTTTCATGATACAATTGGCATATTCAGGATTTAAATTGGTGCTCGGAAACCATTCGACGTAGAAGGCTGAACCGGGCACCATTTTGCAGGCGCAGCGACCGTCTTCAAATTATATGTGTTTCTCAAAGCTGTGTGACTAATATTTTGGAGTTGAAGTTGAAATGCAATATTTGTGGACAATTTAATCCTTCACACCGCCGTAACACCCAAAACGAGGACAATCTTGTCAGGCAAATTTACACAGACGGATAGCGCCGTTCTTGCTGACCTATATCCAACCAAAATATTATGTAAATCGCTCATAGGTAACTTATGCTGAAGTCAAACGTAAACGATTACCGACGCTAACGTTGCGAAATAATTGCGTCGAATAAAATAGCATCATTTAAGTTTGCCCAAGAATGACACTGCCGCAGTCAAATTCATCAATGAGCGCAAGACTAGCAGACGTCGCACCTCCCTCCCGGGGAGATTTTGTTGAAGCCGGTTGACATATTTCAGGCATGTAAACCGCTGAAATGTTTTGGCAGAGACTGCGACACGGGAACGAGATACGGTAAGAAGATATGGGAACGAAATACGGCAACAAGATACGGAAACTGGGTACGAGAAAGGGATGCTGGAACCAGATACGGGAACAGGATACGGGAATAAGATGCGGTAACTAGATATGGTAAGGAGATATCGGAATGGTGTACTAGATACAAGAATAAGATACGGGAGCGGGATACGGGAACGGCATACGGGAACGGGATACGGGAACGTGATACAGGAACGTGATACGGGAACGTGATACGGGAACGTGATACGGGAACGTGATACGGGAACGTGAAACGGGAATGGAATACAGAAACAAGATACGGAAACGGGATACGGGAACGGGGACTGGAGTGGGAGCGCGATACGGGATATTGGAACGGGATATGGCAAGGGGATACGGGAATGTGATACGGGAATGTGATACGGGAATGGGATACGGGAATGGGATACGGGAATGGGATACGGGAATGGGATACGGGAATGGGATACGGGAATGGGATACGGGAATGGGATACGGGAATGGGATACGGAATGGGATACGGGAATGGGATACGGGAATGGGATACGGGAATGGGATACGGGAATGGGATACGGGAATGGGATACGGGAATGGGATACGGGAATGGGATACGGGAATGGGATACGGGAATGGGATACGGGAATGGGATACGGGAATGGGATACGGGACTGGGATACGGGAATAGGATACGGGAATGGGATAGGGGAATGGGGAATGGGAATGGGATACGGGAACGGGATACCGGAGCAGGATACCGGAACAGGATACCGGAACAGGATACCGGAACACGATACCGGAACGGGATATGGAAGCGGGGTTATGGAAGCGGGGTACGGGATACGGGAACGAGATACGGGAACGAGATACAGGTACGGTATACAGGTACGGGATACAGGTACGGGATACAGGTACGGGATACAGGTACGGGATACGGAACAGGATACAGAACGGGATACGGGAACGGGATACGGGGACGGGATACGGGGACGGGATACGGGGACGGGATACGGGGACGGGATACGGGGACGGGATACGGGAACGGGATACGGGAACTGGATACGAGAACGTGATACGGGATAGGGGGACGGGATACGGGATACAGGATACGGGAACGGGATACGGGAACGGGATACGGGAACGGGAACGGGAACGGGAACGGGAACGGGAACGTGATACGGAATACGGAATACGGGATACGGGAAACGGCTAGCATATATAAATTAGCTGGCTATATAGATTGCGCATCGCGCAATACAGGCCCTCTAGTATCTCTATATTATAAATCCCTATATTATAAATCCTAAAAGATGACCCGCCGCCGCCACCGCCGCCGCTGCCGCCGCCGCCGCCGCCGCCGCCGCCGCCGCCGCCAGAGTGACGCCCTAAATCGGTTCCTATTCAGTCGTCTGATGAGTTATGAGGGTGATTTTTCAGAACTTTTGGGTCCCGTGATTCAACAGGTCGTATCAAGTTTTGGTGTTTATCCGACCAATGGTGCGGCGACGGCACGTGCGCGCGTGCGCCATTCGTTTAACATGGGAAACGCGACATTGTGAAATCGCGAAAAACGGACAAGTTTCGCGCGGTTCCCCGGCCGCTTGCTCGGCAACCGAGCGTCGCAGCGATATGCAAGCAACACTATGTGATAGATAGTCGATTGGCCTTGCGTATAGGATGTCGTCCAGAGCCACGTGCAAAGTTGTGATCACTTTAATGATAAAATTGGCCTATTCAGGATTTAAATTGGTGCTCGGAAACTATTCTCTGTAGAACGCTGATCCGGGCACCATTTTGCAGGCGCAGTGACCGTCTTCAAATTATATGTGTTACTCAAAGCTGTGTAACTAATATTTTGGCGTTAAAGTTTAAATGCAATATTTTTGGACAATTTAATCCTTCACACCGCCGTAACACCCAACACGAAGACAAACTTGACCGGCAAATTTACACAGACGGATAGCGCCGTTCTTGCTGACCTATATCCATCCAAAATATTATGTAGATCGCTCATAGATAACTTATGATGAAGTCAAACGTAAACGATTACCGACGCTAACGTTGCGAAATAATTTCGTCGAATAAAATAGTATCGCTTAAGTAGCATCCTATTCAGTCGTCTGATGAGTTATGAGGGTGATTTTTCAGAACTTTTGGGTCCCGTGATTCAACAGGTCGTATCAAGTTTTGGTGTTTATCCGACCAATGGTGCGGCGACGGCACGTGCGCGCGTGCGCCATTCGTTTAACATGGGAAACGCGACATTGTGAAATCGCGAAAAACGGACAAGTTTCGCGCGGTTCCCCGGCCGCTTGCTCGGCAACCGAGCGTCGCAGCGATATGCAAGCAACACTATGTGATAGATAGTCGATTGGCCTTGCGTATAGGATTGCGCGAGCCACGTGCAAAGTTGTGATCACTTTAATGATAAAATTGGCCTATTCAGGATTTAAATTGGTGCTCGGAAACTATTCTCTGTAGAACGCTGATCCGGGCACCATTTTGCAGGCGCAGTGACCGTTTTCAAATTATATGTGTTACTCAAAGCTGTGTAACTAATATTTTGGCGTTAAAGTTTAAATGCAATATTTTTGGACAATTTAATCCTTCACACCGACGTAACACCCAAAACGAAGACAAACTTGACCGGCAAATTTACACAGACGGATAGCGCCGTTCTTGCTGACCTATATCCATCCAAAATATTATGTAGATCGCTCATAGATAACTTATGATGAAGTCAAACGTAAACGATTACCGACGCTAACGTTGCGAAATAATTTCGTCGAATAAAATAGCATCGCTTAAGTTTGCCCAAGACTGACACTGCCGCAGTCAAATTCATCAATGAGCGCATGACTAGCTGACGTAACGGGATACGGGAACGGTATACGGGAACGGGAACGTGATACGGGAACGGGTACGGGATACGAGAACGGGATACGGGAACGTGATACGGGAACGGGAGGATACGGGAACGGGATACGGGAACGGGATACGGGAACGGGATGCGGGATACGGGAGCGGGATACAGGAGCGGGATACGGGAGCGGGATACAGGAACGGGATACGGGAACGGGATACGGGAACGGGATACGGGAACGGGATACGGGATACAGGAATGGGATACGGGAATGGGATACGGGAACGGGATACGGGAACGGGATACGGGAACGGGATACGGGAACGGTATACGGGAACAGGATACGGGAACGGGATACTGGAACGGGATACGGGAACGGGATACGGGAACAGGATACGGGAACAGGATACCAGAACAGGATACGGGAACGGGATATTGGAACGAGATACGGGATACGGGAACGAGATACGATAACGGGGCACGGGAACGGGATACGGGAACGGGATCCGGTAGCTGGATACGGGAGCGGGATTCGGGAGCGGGATACGGGAGCGGGATACGGGAGCCGGATACGGGAGCCGGATACGGGAGCGGGATACGGGAGCGGGATACGGGAGCGGGATACGGGAGTGGGATACGGGATGCGGGATACAGTAACGGGATACGGGAACGGGATACGGGAACGGGATACGGGAACGGGATACGGGAACGGGATACGGGAATGGGATATAGGAACGAGATACGGGAACGGGATACGGGAACGGGATACGGGAACGGGATACGGGAACGGGATACGGGAACGGGATACGGGAACGGGATACGGGAACGGGATACGGGAACGGGATACGGGAACGGGATACGGGAACGGGATACGGGATACGGAAACTGGATACAGGAACGGGATGCGGGTAAAGGATACAGGAAAAGTATACGGGAACGCGATACGGGAACAGGATACGGGAACGGGATAGGGAACGGGATACGGGAGCGGGATACGGGGCGGGATTCGGGAGCGGGATACGGGAGCGGGATACAGGAGCGGGATACGGGAGCGGGATACGGGAACGGGATACGGGAACGGGATACGGGAACGGGATACGGGAACGGGATACGGGAACGGGATACGGGAACGGGATACGGGAACGGGATACGGGAACGGGATACGGGAACGGGATACGGGATACAGGAATGGGATACGGGAATGGGATACGGGAACGGGATACGGGAACGGGATACGGGAACGGTATACGGGAACAGGATACGGGAATGGGATACTGGAACGGGATACGGGAACGGGATACGGGAACAGGATACGGGAACGGGATACGGGAACGGGATATGGGAACGGGATACGGGATACGGGAACGAGATACGATAACGGGGTACGGGAACGGGATACGGGAACGGGATACGGTAGCGGGATACGGGAGCGGGATTCGGGAGCGGGATACGGGAGCGGGATACGGGAGCCGGATACAGGAGCGGGATACGGGAGCGGGATACGGGAGCGGGATACGGGAGCGGGATACGGGAGCGGGATACGGGAGCGGGATACGGGAGCGGGATACGGGAGCGGGATACGGGAGTGGGATACGGGATGCGGGATACAGTAACGGGATACGGGAACGGGACACGGGAACGGGATACGGGAATGGGATATAGGAACGGGATACGGGAACGGGATACGGGAACGGGATACGGGAACGGGATACGGGAACGGGATACGGGAACGGGATACGGGAACGGGATACGGGAACCGGATACGGGAACGGGATACGGGAACGGGATACGGGAACGGGATACAGGAACGGGATACAGGAACGGGATACAGGAACGGGGAAACGAGATACGGGAACGGGATACGGGAATGGGATACGGGAAAGGGATACGGGAACGGAATACGGGAACGGGATACGGGAACGGGATACGGTAACGGGATACGGTAACGGGATACGGTAACGGGATACGTTAACGGGATACGGGAACGGGAACGGGATACGTAATACGGAATACGTAATGCTGAATACGAGAAACGAGATACGATATACGGAATACGGAATACGGAATACGGAATACGGAATACGGAATAATGAATAAGCAATACTGAATACGGAATACTGAATACGGAATACGGGACACTGGAAACGGCTAGCATATATACATAAGCTGGCTATATAAATTGCGCATCGCGCAATACAGGCCCTCTAGTATATATTATAAATCCTAAAAGATGACCCGCCGCCGCCGCCGCCGCCGCCGCCGCCGGAGTGACGCCCAAAATCGGTTCCTGTGCAGTCGTCTGATGAGTTATGAGAGTTATTTTTTAAGGAATTTTGGGTTCCGTGATTCAACAGGTCGTATTAAATTTTCAGCTTAATAAGACCAAAGGTGCGGTGTCGGCGCGTGCGCGCGTGCGCCATTCGTTTAACATGGGGAACGCGACATTCGGAAATCGCGAAAAACGGGCAAGTTCCTCGCGGTTCCCCGGTCATTTTCTCGGCAACCAAGAGTCGCAGCGGTACGCGAGCAACACTATGTGATAGATAATCGATTGGCCTGGCGTATAAAATGTTGTTGAGAACAATGCGCGTGCCACGTGCAAAGTTGTGACCACTTTAATGATAAAATTGGCCTATTCAGGATTTAAATTGGTGCTCGGAAACTCTTGAATGTAGAACGCTGATCCGGGCACCAATTTGCAGGCGCAGTGACCCTCTTCAAATTATATTTGTTACTCAAAGCTGTGAGACTAATATTTTGGCGTTCAAGTTGAAATGCAATATTTTTGGACCATTTAATGCTTCACACCGCCGTAACACCCAAAATAAGGACAAACTTGACCGGAAAATTTACACAGACGGGTAGCGCCGTTCTTGCTGACCTATATCCACCCAAAATATTTTGTTAATCGCTCATAGGTAACTTATGCAGAAGTCAAACGTAAACGATTACCGAAGCTATGCGCCAGTCGGGCGCCGGCCGGCGGCCGGCGATAGCTCCCTCACGCAATAACGTAACGTCGGGCTCGTTGGCTTGCGTAGTCTGCCCCCGGCGATAGCTGCCGCCCGCAATAACGTAACGCCCGGCTCGCTCGTGGTAGGTACAGATATTATCGTGAGTCATTTATAATGCGTGTATATTATGTAATACTACCACACACTGCGATCGTTTAATTTTGCCCAAGGCTGACACTGCTTCAGTCAAATTCATCCATGAGCGCATGATTTTTTTTTTTTTTTTCCCGGACCGGCCTATAGCCATATTCCGGGTGGGGAGTGACATCTGGCAATTTGCCAGGAAAAGAGTTACGTTATCCGGTTTATGTGACCCGGAACAAACTAGGGACTAGGGCAGCTATTTTACGTTACTAGTTACGTTAACCGGTTTATTTGTACCCGGAAAAATTATTTGTTCAAAGTAAATATAATATCTAACATTACGTTAAGTATTTCGTTCAAGGTCAATTATAATATCTAGCATTACGTTAAGTATTTCGTTCAAGGTCAAAAATAATATCTAGCATTACGTTAAGTATTTCGTTCAAAGTCAAAAATAAGTCAAACACGAGACACACATGCATACATATTTTTATTACAATACACTTGTACAGTGTCAGTGTTGGTGGAGCCGTGGCGGTGCCGTCATTGCCACAACGGGAGACTGTTGCCAGTCTCCCTGGCTCCGGCGCCTCGGCGAGACCTGGTTGTGGGGTGTATTTAGCTGGGCGAAAAGTCCTGAATAATAAAAAACCCAGCGTCTAAGGCAAAGGGGAAAAAACCTGCGCGGTGGGCCAAAAATGCGCAAGGCCAAAAACCCCTGTTATATTTGATTAGCTAAACGTGTTTGGTAGAGATAATCTAAGAGGAGACCTATCAATTCAGGATAACTATCACCTAACAGTGTTTGAAGATTTAATGTGATGCCATTTTGTTGTGTGTAATTAATAATGTTCTGTCGTTTATCGTTGTGTACTGGGCAAGTAATAAGTAAGTGCTTGATTGTGTAGCGCGGATAACCTGGGCAATGTTGGCAATTTGGTGGCGGGAGATTCTCCATAATATAATAATGAGTAATTTTTGTATGACCGAGACGGAGGCGCGCCAAAATTACCTCCTTCTCTCTACAATTCTGGTGACTAGATATAAAATGTTGGACTTTTGGCTTAATTGGATAAAGATGAAAATGCGGAGCGGCGTCCCACTCGCTCTGGCGCAGTACGCTAAGGTGAGAATTAATATAATTTAACACGTCTGATACTGGGCTTGGAAGTTGGTTTACTGAAGGTAATTCTAGGCTCAATTTCGCAAGTCTGTCGGCTTCCTCGTTTCCCGGGATACCTGCGTGTCCTGGGATCCAGAGGAATTTAATACTATTGTTTTTACTGTTTAAATACTTGATTAGTTGTCTGATTTTAAATACTATCGGGTTTCTACATTCACTAATCGAGGAAATAGCCGTGAGCGAGGCGGACGAGTCTGTGCAAATGACTACTTCCTTAAGTTTTTCTTTTCTGACGTATATTAATGCTAATAAAATGGCTGACAATTCCGCTGTGTATACGCTATTTATGTCGGGAAGTCTAAAGTTATTGCTAACTGTGTTTGTGTAGAATGCACCACCGGTTCGGCCTTCGCCCCGTGAACCGTCTGTGTATATGTATGTGTATGTGTTGTGTTGTGATTTGTGTTCGTGGAAGAGTGAGAGTGTTTCTGACGCGGTGACTGTGTTTTTGTTGTGTGTGAAGAGGCGGTGTGTGTCTGGTGTTGTGTCGAGCCAGTGAGGTGTGAGTGGTGGCGTTGGCATTGTGGTGATGTGAGCGATGTTGAATAGTGTGAGTGTTTGTCTGATTCTGTGACTGATAAGCGGGTGTCGTTTTTGTAGTAGTGTTTGTCGTCTAGTGGGTGCGGGGTGATTTAAAATGTGGAATGTTGGGCGTGTGGGGTGTGAACTTGCTCTGGCGTAGAATCTAAGTAGTGTGTATTTGCGTCGGCGGCAGAGTGTGGGAATGTTAGTGTCGATGTGTAAGTTTGTGATGTTGGTGGTGCGGCAGGCTCCAGTCACGATGCGCAAGGCAGCGTTTTGGACAGTTTGCAATTTTTTAATTTGTTTGGAACATATGTCATCAAATAAGAATGCGTTATAATCCAGTACTGGGCGTATCAGGGAAGTATATAGTTGGAGGAGAGTGGCCCGATCTGCGCCCCACTCTCGACCAGCCAATGACTTCATAATATGAATTCGTCGCGTACATCTCTGCACTAAATCGTTGAAGTGTGGGATGAACGAGAGACGTGTGTCTAGCGTTATTCCCAGATACTTGAATGATTTGACGAAAGGGATAGTTTGATTTTTATATTTTAATGGAATGTAGGGTTCCACATATGCAGGTTTCTTTGAAAAAATTAGAGATGCAGATTTACTTGGAGAAATTTCCAGACCCCATTGGTCGCACCATACTTTTATATCAATGAGTACTAGTTGTAACATTTTGCTGGCTTGATCGACACTCGGGTGCGAGAACCACACCGCCAGGTCATCAGCGTACATTGAAAATTTGAGACCTTTGTCGATCTTATTAATATTACTGAAGATGTCGTTAATCATAATTAAAAATAGGGTCGGGGAGAGGACCGATCCCTGTGGGACACCGTGGTCCTGATTTTGATTTGGAGAATATGTGTTGCCGCACCTTACATTAAAAGTTCTATTTTCTAAAAAGTTTTGGATAAATTTGGCGAGTCGACCTCGAATTCCGGCCTTATGGACCTTTACTAGAAGTGCGGTTTTGTTGACTCTGTCAAACGCAGCTCTCAAATCAAGAAAGAGGGCAACTGTGACCTCTCTCCCTCGAAAGCCGCGCTGGACAGAGTCGATAAGACCAACTAAATTGTCCGCAGTGGAGCGACCAGGTCGAAAACCACTTTGGTGTGGGGAAAGTAAATTATTTGATTCAATGTATGTCCTGATGCGTCCATTAACCATGCGTTCGAATAGTTTACATGCACAACTGGTTAGAGAAATAGGGCGATAGCTAGCGGGAGAAGATTTGGGTTTGCGAGGTTTAATTATAGGAATTAGCGTACTATTATGCCAAGATTCAGGGAAAGTGCCATCAAACCACATGGTGTTGAAGGCTGTTAGTAAGTTGGTGAGACCAGTCTCTGTCAAGTTTTTAAAGAAAGAGTAATCAATTTGATCTGGCCCCACAGAAGTTTTACCACATTTACCGATAGCATACGTTAACTCGGAGTTGGTAAAAGGAGAGTTGTAGATTTCTACGTTATTAGAGTCAAAGCTAATAGATTGAAATTGATCGTTAAGTTGGTTAGTAAAAGTTGGTGTACATTGTTGGGTTGATGATATGCTAGCGTAGTGTTGTGCAAATTGTGTCGCCACCTCTAGGGGAAGCGTGTAAGATGTGTTGTGTATTTGTAAGTGTGGGATTTTGTATGGCGGTGGTCTTTTATTTGAAAACGATTTAATTAATGTCCAAATTTTTGAGAGGGAGGTAAATCGATTAAAGGTAGATGAGAATTCCTGCCAAGATTCTTTTTTTGCTTTGTCAATGATTGTTTTAGCCAAAGAGCGGGTTTTCCGTACTTCGTGCTCGTTTTCTGCAGTTATACAAGATTGAAATTTTCGAAATGCTCTTTTCCGGAGGGCAACAGCTCTTTGGCATTCTGTGTTCCACCACGGGGCAGTACGCTGCCTCGGGTGGTGTTGTGTGTGTGTGCGTGTGTGTGGGATGTGCTGGTGTGCTGATGCGAGAATAGTGTTTAAAAATGTGTTAATGTCGGTCTGGGAGTCTGCGGGGGTGACTAGTGTCAATGTGTTTTTGAAAGGAGGACCAGTCGGCTTTGCGAAGGTTCCATCTAGGCAGAGAGTAAAAATTAGTCTGTCCTGAAGGGACTTGGAGTTCTAAGTGAATTGGGAAATGATCGCTAAAAAGAGGGTCAGATTGTGCGTTAAATGTAAAAAGAGTCGCGATGCGTGGTGTGGCGAAGGCGAGATCGATGGCGCTGTAAGTCACCTCGCCTCCTGAGTGGTGTACGTGTGTGGGCGATTGGTCGTTAAGGAAGACCAAATTATGCCGGTCCAGTAGGTCCAGCATAATTTGGCCTCGAAGAGAGTTCCGAAGGCAGCCCCACGCCCGACTATGCGCGTTGAAATCGCCCATAATCAGACATGGGGTGTTAATATTTGTAATAAGCTGAGAAAAAGAATCAATGTCTATGTCCTCCGTAGGACGGAAATAAATTGAGATGAGAGTTATTTCTAGCTGAGCGATTTTAATATTAACGCCGACTGCGTCTAAGGTTGTTTGAAGGTCGATTTGATGATGCAAAAGTTGGTTTGAAATAAGCAAAGCCGAGCCGCCTCGGCGCGGTGATGCATTTACGTTGTTTGTATAAAGGCTATAACCGTAGATTTTAAGAGTATAATTGTTAAAGTCGGCGTCAATAAAATGGGTTTCCTGAACAGCGGCTACTAACGGATTATTATTTAAGACGTAATGTTTGAATTGCCCCCAATGGGATATTAAAGATCTAACATTCCATTGGAGGACAAATTCTGGCTGGTTATTATTCATTTTTAGTCGCTGCTGTCCGGGCCGCGCCCTGCGGTCGCTCGGGTGTGCCTGGGTATGCGGGGCTTCGACCGTGACCGGGACCGGGCTGGCGGGGAGGGGGTCGGGCTCTCCTCAGTGGCCCGGGGGCGGGAGTGGGAGGAGGGGCGGGAGTGGGAGGAGGGGCGGGGTCGGGAGGAGGGGCGGGAGTGGGAGGAGGGGCGGGAGTGGGAGGAGGGGCGGGAGAGGGAGGAGGGGCGGGGTTGGGAGGAGGGGCGGGAGTGGGAGGAGGGACGGGAGTGGGAGGAGGGGCGGGAGAGGGAGGAGGGGCGGGAGCTCTGGTTCTGGCCGGCCTTCAGGGCGGCGGTCCGCAGGAGGGACTCGTCGTCGGACGACAGTTCCGAAGAACGACGGGTGGTCTCCCGGCGAGGGGAGGGTCCGTCCGAGGGAGCCGGGGTGGACTCGGCTGAGCGGCGGGACGGGTCGGGCATGGGCGGGTAGCCGTACCTGGCGGGTCGGGGTTGGGGCAGGTCTGGCTGGGCAGCCTGCTGGTATGGGGTTGCCTGGGGCGGGGCTTGCGGACCGGTGGTCCGGTGGGGCGGGTCCTTGGCCAGCGGCGGCCAGGCGGCGGGGTTCAAGTTTGGGGAGAGCGTCGGGGGGGAAGCGGGCCTCTGTCGGCGTCCGTTTTCCGCCTCCACGAACGCCACCTGAGCCGGGCAGCGCCGATACCAGGCGGCGTGGGCGTCGCCGCATCCGGCGCAGCACTTAGCTGCGGCGGTGCACCCGTCTGTCGGGTGTTGCCCGGCACACCGACCACACGTGTGGCTGTGTGCCTGGCAGACGCCGTCGGTGTGGCCGAATCGCCAACACTTTCGGCACTGCCGGGGGGGGGGGGGCGGATCCAGGGGCGTACGTCTACCCGAAGGTAGCCGCAGTACACCTGGCTGGGCAGTGCTAGGCTGCCGAACCTCAGGCGTACCAGTGGGTTGGGCTGCTCTTGCCTCTGGGGCCTGAGCCGCACCACCTCCACTACGCCCTGCGGCTCGAGCTCCCAGAGGATGTCCTCCTCCGAGAGGCTAGCCACCTCAGGGCACCACATGAGGCCCTCCACCGAGTTTAGGTGGATGGGGGCCTCGACGTTCACCGCTACACCGATGAACGACGTGGCTGCCAGCAGCCGGACGTTCTGCTGTCCAGACAGGGTCTGGATCAGGAGAGCTCCTGACCGGATCACCCTGGCCTTTCCCACGTCCCCGCCACAGGTCGACTGTATCCAGCGCCTTATGGCGAAGGGGTTGGTCGACCCAAACGGAGCACCGTCGTCCCGCTTCATAAGCAGGAACGCCGGGCCGTCGGGGGTGCGTGAGTCGGGCGGGAGCCTGGCCCCTGGACGGGGCGGGCTGGGCCCCTGAAGGGGGCGGGGCCCCTGAAGGGGGCGGGGCCCCTGAAGGGGGCGGGGAGGGGGGCCGTCCAGGGGGACGCGCGGTCGCGCGCCGGAAGACCCCAGAGGGGGGTCGGGCGGGTCGGGGGGGGCGGGGTTCCGGGGGGTAGCCATCGTCGTGACTCAGGAGGGGAAGGATGGGGGCTAACTATTTACGTTAATTGCCACACACGACAGAACGTGTTGGCAACTGCAAATTAACTTCTCAAGACTGGAGGGGGCCTAAACCGTGGAGGAGGCCTATTGCCAATAAAAAATTTGTATCTAATGAGTCTACCTACTTAAAAATATCTAAAGTCTACCTATCTAAGGGTCTACAACCCTGCCACACGCACGTGGTCAGGGTTCCGCACCCAGAAGCGGTGGAGGGCTGGAGCAGGCTGGCTGGAGGCGTCTTCAGGTCCGATGTCGATGAAAGGATGTGAGCGCATGACTAGCTGACGTCGCACCTCCTTCGCGAAGAGATTTTGTGGAAGCCGATTGACAGATTTCAGGCATTTAAACCGCTAGAATGTTTTGGCAGAGACTGCGATGCGGCAACGAGATACGGTAATAAGATATGGAACGAAATACGGCAACAAGATACGGAAACTGGGTACGAGAAAGGGATGCTGGAACTAGATACGGGAACAGGACACGGGAATGAGATACGGGAACTAGATATGGTAAGGAGATATCGGAACGGTGTACGAGATACGGGAATGAAATACGGGAGCGGGATACGGGAACGGGATACGGTAACTGGATACGGGATCTGATTAAAGTATCCTAACTAATTAAAGTATACTAGTGCTCAAACCCAAGCACAGTAATTGTGCTTTTGTGCTAGTTCTGCCTTGTTTTTCTCTTTGAGTGACTCGTTTAAGCAATAAACAAGATGATGATGATGATGATGATGATCCCGGATACGCGAACGGTATACCGGATACGGGATCAGAATACGGAAACGGGATACGGGAACGGGATATAAGATGTCGGGATATACGCGATATACGGGAACTGGATACGGAACGGGACACCGGAAGGGGTTTCGAAAACTGGATACGGGAGCGGGATAAAGGATATGGGATCAGATACGTGAAGGGGATACGAGATACGGAAACGGGAAACGAGATACGGGATACTCCAACGGGATACGGGAACGGGATACGGGATACGGGAACGGGATACGGGATACAGGAACGGGATACAGAAACGAGATACGGGATACGGGAACGGGATACGGGAACGGGATACGGGAACGGGATACGTGAACGTGATGCGGGAACGTGATACGGGAACGTGATACGGGAACGTGATACGGGAACGGGATAAAGTTGTGACCACTTTCATGAAAAAATTGGAATATTCAGGATTTAAATTGGTGCTCGGAAACCGTTCGACGTAAAAGGCTGATCCGGGCACCATTTTGCAGGCGCAGCGACCGTCTTCAAATTATATGTGTGACTCAAAGCTGTGTGACTAATATTTTAGAGTTGAAGTTGAAATGCAATATTTTTGGACCATTTAATGCTTCACACCGCCGTAACACCCAAAACGAAGACAAACGTGACCGGCAAATTTACACAGACGGATAGCACCGTTCTTGCTGACCTATATCCATCCAAAATATTATGTAAATCGCTCATAGGTAACTCATGCTGAAGTCAAACGTAAACGATTACCGACGCTAACGTTGCGAAATAATTGCGTCGAATAAAATAGCATCGTTTAAGTTTGCCCAAGACTGACACTGCCGCAGTCAAATTCATCAATGAGCGCATGACCAGCTGACGTCGCACCTCCCTCCCGGGGAGATTTTGTTGAAGCCGGTTGACATATTTCAGGCATGTAAACCGCTAAAATGTTTTGGCAGAGACTGCGACACGGGAACGAGATACGGTAAGAAGATATGGGAACGAAATACGGCAACAAGATACGGAAACTGGGTGCGAGAAAGGGATGCTGGAGCGAGATACGGGAACAGGATACGGGAATAAGATGCGGTAACTAGATATGGTAAGGAGATATCGTAACGGTGTACTAGATACGGGAATAAGATACGTGAGCGGGATACGGGAGCGGGATACGGGAGCGAGATACGGGGACGTTATACGGGAACGGGATACGGAAGCGGGATACGGAAACGGGATACGGAAACGGGATACGGAAACGGGATACGGGAGCGATATACGGGAGCGGGATACGGGATCGGGATACGGGAGCGGGATAAGAGAACGGGATACGGGATCGGGATACGTTAACAGGATACGGGAACGGGATACGGGATACGATATACGGGAACGGGATATGGGAACTGGATATGGGAAAAGGATACGGGAACTAAATACGGGATACGGGATACGGGAACGGGATACGGGAACGGGATACGGGAACGGGATACGGGAACGGGATACGGGAACGGGATACGGGAACGGGATACGGGAACGGGATACGGGAACGGGATACGGGAACGGGATACGGGAACGGGATACGGGAACGGGATACGGGAACGGGATACGGGAACGGGATACGGGAAGGGGATACGGGAACGGCATACGGGAACGGGATACGGGAACGGGATATGGGAACGGGATACGGGAACGGGATACGGGAACGGGATACGGGAACGGGATACGGGAACGGGATACGGGAACGGGATACGGGAATGGGATACGGGATAGGGAACGGGATACGGGAACGGCATACGGGAACAGGATACGAGAATGGGATACGGGAACAGGATAGGGTAACGTGATACGGAAATGGGATACGGGATACGGGAACGGGAACTGGAGCGGGAGCGCCATACGGGATACGGGAACGGGATACGGGAACGGGATACGGGATACGGGAAAGGTATAGGGAAAGGGATACGGGAACGGGAGACGGGAACGGGATACGGGAACGGGATACGGGAACGGGATACGGGAACGGGATACGGGAACGGGATACGGGAACGATATACGAGATACGGGAACGGGATACGGGAACGGGATACGGGAACGGGATACGGGAACGGGATACGGGAACGGGATACGGGAACGGGATACGGGAACGGGATACGGGAACGGGATACGGGAATGGGATACGGGATAGGGAACGGGATACAGGAACGGGATACGGGAACGGGATACGGGAACGGCATACGGGAACAGGATACGAGAATGGGAAACGGGAACAGGATAGGGTAACGTGATACGGAAATGGGATACGGGATACGGGAACGGGAACTGGAGCGGGAGCGCCATACGGGATACGGGAACGGGATACGGGATACGGGAAAGGTATAGGGAAAGGGATACGGGAACGGGATACGGGAACGGGATACGGGAACGGGATACGGGAACGATATACGAGATACGGGAACGGGATACGGGAACGGGATACGGGAACGGGATACGGGAACGGGATACGGGAACGGGATACGGGATACGGGAACGGGATGCGGGAACGGTATACGGGAACTGGATACGGGAGCTGATTAAGGAATACGGGATACGGGAACGGGATACGGGATCATAATATGGGAACGGGATACGGGATACCGAAACGGGAAACGAGATACGGGATACGGGAACGGGATACGGGAACGGGATACGTGAACGTGATACGGGAACGTGATACGGGAACGTGATACGGGAACGTGATACGGGAACGGGATGCGGAAACGAGATACAGAAACGGGATACGGGAACGAGAACGGGAACGGGAACTGGAGAGGGAGCGGGATACGGTATACGGGATACGGGATACGGGAACGGGATACGGGAACGGGATACGGGAACGGGATACGGGAACGGGATACGGGAACGGGAACGGGATACGGGAACGGGATACGGGAACGGGATACAATAACGGGAACGGGATACGGGATACGGAATACGGAATACGAGATACGGAATACGGAATACGGAATACGGAATAAGGAATACGGAATACGAGATATGGACTACGGAATACGGAATACGAGATACGGACTACGAAATACGGAATACGGAATAAGGAATAAGGAATACGGAATACTGAATACGGAATACGAGATACGGGAAACGGCTAGCATATATAAATTAGCTGGCTATATAAATTGCGCATCGCGCAATACAGGCCCTCTAGTATTACATAAACACACTAAAAAAATCAGAAATTCTTGGGAGCAGGGATGGGAAGTAAAACATGGGGAAGTAAACTGGGCAGATATATATATCTGTCAATTTACACAAATTCGTCTGTTTACTATCATATTTTAAGTTATAAAATAATTACACAAATTGTCACTACCAACAAAATGTTGCATATAATGGGCATCAAGGATTCATCAGTGTGTTGCAGGTTCACAGCACACATTGATACCATAGAACATAAGTTTTGGTATTGCAAAGAAGTAAATTGTTTTTGGAAAAATATTGCAAGTTTCATTAATAACCTAGACATAGTAACTAGCATGGTAGCATTTAACTCGAGGAAAATAATTTTTGGTGTATCTGATAACATGGTCATGAAGCAGGTTATATCTGTAGGAAAAAGCATGATATCAAAACATATAAACCTTAGTGTGAAATTGTTCACGGTCAAGTTTAAGATTGACATTATGAATGAGAAATGCATATGTCAAAGCACAGAGTCGTTGTGAAATAAGAAAGTTCGATGAAATATGGGGAGGCATAGAAAATGCGCTAGCGAATGTGCGATGAAGTAAATGAGGGAGACATGATTATGTCTCTCCCTGTGTATGACAGTCTATTTCGAACATTTCTCGCAATGCTGGTGTGCGGTAGGAGTGATGAGCTTGTATACCTGTTGTGAGATGGTGGATGAGGGGAGACAGAGGAAGTATAGGACGGAATACTAATTGTGTTGATGCTAGTCGTTGAAGGTGATTGTAGGTGTGTGTAGGTGTGTGTAGGTGTGTGTTGTCTTGTGCTGCAGATGATTGATAAATACAAATTGATTTAAAAAAAACAGGTTGAAATATGAAACGGTACGGGAACACACGTGGTAGTAACACATAGTACTTTTAGTAATTTTAGTCCCCATACAAAATTGCCCAGGCCTCCATGCATGCCAACATAAAAGTTAAGTTAGATTAAATTGATCATGATCTCTTTTCTCGAATCCGCCAAATGGGAGTACGTCCTGAGCGCTGCATGCTTCAGCGTATGAAAAACGAATGCTTAGATAAATCAAGCACATTTTTGTAATTAATAATATTTTTTGTTCATTCGGCGTCTGCAGGTGCCATGTGCTGTGGGTACCACCCCTATCAGAACGCACCATAACAAAATCAAAATTGATTTGATATTCCTATCCAATGGTGGAAACCCGATCTCAATCGGAGTAGTGGCTGCAACGTTATTCGCTTCCGAAAAGCGTCTGTGTCGCCGGGTCGGGCCGGGCCGGGCCAAATGTAAATTTGTCTAGTAAGTTGACGAGAAAACCTCACTGGTGCTTCGCGCCCGCTCGGTAATACAATAGTAATTTATTTTGACCATTATAATGTACCCATTTACCCGATTTTGCATACCACTCGGACTGCAGCGGGACTCTGCTTGTATTGACCATCAGCTGCTCACCCTGTATGAATGATCACCTTTCCCTGAAGAATGGACCACCATCGAGAGGTCATTACTGCTAGAGAGAGAGAGAGCTCAATTCATGACCTGTCCACCGGTACCTCTTATCCGGCACCGCGGCGTAAGCTTCTTTGTGTGACTGCAGCTCCTCCCTGCAGCCGTCGCCGGAACGCGTCAGCTCCTACCATGCCTGGAATGCGGGGAAGGGGCGGTGTCCCTTTGCAGGGCACCCCTGCGTCGGAGAAAGCCTCTCCTCAACACCGACTCTCGCCGCGCAATTGTTGCAGCCGCCGGTGGAAAGGAGGTGAGGGTGAGGGGAGGGGAGGGGAGGGGAGGGGGAGGGGGAGGGGAGGGGAGGGAGGGGAGGGGAGGTGAGGGGAGGGGAGGGGAGGGGAGGGAGGGGAGGGGAGGGGAGGGAGGGGGAGAGAGGGAGAAGAGAAGAGAAGAGAGAAGAGAAGAGAAGAGAAGAGAAGAGAAGAGAAGAAGAGAAGAGAAGAGAAGAGAAGAGAAGAGAAGAGAAGAGAAGAGAGAGAGAAGAGAAGAGAAGAGAAGAGAAGAGAAGAGAAGAGAAGAGAAGAGAAGAGAAGAGAAGAGAAGAGAAGAGAAGAGAAGAGAAGAGACGAGAAAGAGAAGAGAAGAGAAAAGAGGAGAGGAGAGGAGAGGAGAGGGAGAGGGGAGGGGAGGGGAGGGGGAGGGGGAGGGGAGGGGAGGGGGAGGGGAGGGGAGGGGAGGGGAGGGGAGGGGAGGGGAGGGGAGGGGAGGGGGAGGGGAGGGGAGGGGAGGGTTGGAGGACGGGTGACGGGTCTTTTATACGTGCACTAAGCGCTGGCGCTGATGAAGCCTGAAGGCCCGGCTGGCTTGGAAAGGCGATGAAGAGAAAGGGTCAGAGCCTGCTGGCCATCTGGCTTGATTAGCTATTGATGCCTGCGGTTTACGGACGTAATGGAGACGATGTATGTACTGCTGAGCGGCACCGGCGGCGGGCTGCAGCTTTTGGAGAGGCTGATGAAGCCTGGAGAGTTGTGCAGTGATGGTTCAGTTCTGATGTGCTGTACTAGTCCGATGGGAGAGCTGTGCTGTGATGGTTCAGTTTTGATGTGCTGTACTCGTCCGATGGAGAGCTGTCACGCTGTCACGCTGTGTGGTGATGGTTCAGTTCTGATGTGCTGTACTAGTCCGATGGAGAGCTGTGCGGTGATGGTTCAGTTCTGATGTGCTGTACTCGGCCGATGGAGAGCTGTGTGGTGATGGTTCAGTGTTGATGTGCTGTACTGAGTACTCGTCCGATGGAGAGCTGTGTGGTGATGGTTCAGTTCGGATGTGCTGTACTCGTCCGATGGAGAGCTGTGCGGTGATGATTCAGTTCCGATGTGCTGTACTAGTCCGATGGAGAGCTGTGCGGTGATGATTCAGTTCTGATGTGCTGTACTCGTCCGATGGAGAGCTGTGCGGTGATGGTTCAGTTCTAATGTACTGTAATCGTCCGATGGAGAGCTGTGCGGCGATGGTTCAGTTCTGATGTGCTGTACTGAGTACTCGTCCGATGGAGAGCTGTGCGGTGATGGGTCAGTTCTGATGTT
>JAXIVJ010016021.1:0-27500 GCA_036785665.1 Chirona hameri
AAAACTTCAAAAAAAAGTTATAAAAAAAATGACTTCATCAGTTCCTTATAATTAGGGAGCCATCACTCAGTCAAAAATGAAGATATTGCTTTTAAATTTGGTATGGGTATTGTCCATACGAAGTTATCTCATATGTATTCCGATTTTTTGTTTCATATCTTTGAAGATTT
The DNA here is from genome assembly GCA_036785665.1 of Chirona hameri. Taxonomy (NCBI): domain Eukaryota; kingdom Metazoa; phylum Arthropoda; class Thecostraca; order Balanomorpha; family Balanidae; genus Chirona; species Chirona hameri. The sequence continues at coordinate 171 of JAXIVJ010016021.1, forward strand.
TTATTTTTGGGGATTTTTTATTTATTTTAGGGGTCCAAAACCCAACATTTTGAAAATCAGAGATAACCATTTTAAAGAGAATGTCATTTTGTATCTTTGGTGAATTGCGTTTGCATTTTCCTTCACAACTCTGATTTCTACCATTTTTTCACATATTTATCGTTTTTCGCCAACATGACGACATCAAAACATGATTATCTCCCCAACTACTTACCTAGTTTCAAATTAATTTGTACAACATACGTATAATTGTTGTAAACTCAGCTGCCGAAAATTTCAGCAAGATGCAGCGTATGTGTAAAAAGTTATGCAAGAAAACATCAGGGGGGGGGGGCTGTCAGCCCCCCCCCCCGCAGGGCGAGGTTAAACCACGGCATGAATATCTACCTGCTTCATCACAAGTTTAATCACTCACAATTTGCTCCCACGCTTCTTCATTCATCTTCCACCACGATTTTCAGTACATATCCAATTTTAGGTCTAATATTCACTACAATACGCGAAATCATGCAAAATAATAGAAACTCAATGGTTAAATGGTCATCACGCAATCACGCAAAACACGCCAAAGAAGTTCAGAATTCTGAACTTTATTACAGGATCTGCGTGACATAGTTCCGCGTGTTCTGCGTGTTTGGGTGACGTTCCATGCGGGATTTGCGTGATGTGCTAGTGTAGCGCAACCAATGTGTTTTCAATTAGGTGAACTTGTCTCCGATACCGCATTTATGCAGAGCACGCGCGTGATCGGGAAATCACGCATAATGTAGCCTGTGCTTAACACTGTTTATGTTGCGTTCTCTCACAGTTAAACGTTCAATGTGGCGCTTTAGTGCCAATATGGGAAAGTGATCTGCATGCGTTTAGAGTGCTGGAAAGACTGCTATGATGCTATGATGTTTCGTAACGCGAAGTTGTGATATAGTACGGCACAATTTTTCGCTTAGCACTTGTTCGCTCTGATTAGCTGGCCAAAATAAAAATGTCACTAAATATTGCCTATTATCGTTGCAGTGGTATACTGTCCCGCAATACTTATGTGTAGTTCGGTGCAGTATTTGTATACAGACCGCGCACGAGCGATACAGCAATATTGCGTGGTTGTTGTTCCTATCAAGAACGTCGATCAATCAGGCCATACAGCCGCCCCATATCCTGAATGTTTTTACCAAACGGGTAAATGAAATTCCCCATATTGCTGCAACTCAGGAAAGAAAACGTGGCAGCGAATCAACTAAGCGGAAAGTGTTTACATCAATATCAGCAAGACGTTCAGGGAAGCTTTACAGCATAGCGTCAACGTCTAGTTTACTTCGGCGCGGAAACACTACCAAATGCTGGAAATGATGACTTCCGATGTAGATTCCAGAGCTACCTGATTAATAGACGTTATGCTGCTGTCTTAAATAACAGCGGAGTTGGAAAAGAAGCAACTAAGTTGCAAACAAAATCCGGAAATGAAAACACGCACTGCACCGCAACTACCATGGTGAGTGGTCACATAAGAAGTACTGCGTAGCCTCAATTGGGTGTAATCAAGAGCAGGACGGCGGGTCACCACAGTTAATGCATTGTGTTGGCATGGTAACACACAGCATAGGCCCGAAGTCAGCTAATCAGAAATTTTAGCCGTGGCACCAAGCCCGCTAGGCTCAGTGTCGTCACCCGTTGCACATCATTCTGTGACTTCATAAGTTCCGTAAGTTTCAGCGGTTGCATAAATAAAAGGAATGGGCTGCATTCGTTGAAATGTTGATAATTGCTCTCGCATGAGTGCCGCTAAGAACCATCCGTTATATCGTCCAGGATATACGGCTCGTGTCAGATTTGAGCTATATTTATCGTCTTGAGAAGTCACCGCTCAACATCCTCTATCGGGCCCATTTGTTCCGGACGTGTGTGGCGGCCATCATATCAAACCTTCCTCGTAAACTCCACGTGCAATCATTCGGGGATAAAGTCTACAACTGACACGGTCGTAGTCCCTGAGAGCTGAGGCCGCCGACGGTTGTCTATAAGTCCACATCTCGGCGGCCTTAGCCCGCTCGAAACTAACTTGTGATTCTTGTCGGTGCGTCGGAGGCCATTTGATATGAGGACGCTGACCCAGCGAGGGGCGGGGATCAGCTCTGTGGGAGTGAAGGCAGCGGACACTCAGCTGCCGGCTTCCCAGGGGGGGGGGGGGGGGGTCTCAGCCTGATATGACTGGAGAGTGCGGGGTGCGGTATGAGCTGGCAGCGGTGACCGTGGACCGGGGCAGCCTGTTTGTGTAGTCGGCAGGGGTCGGCTCAGCTTTCCGACCTCCCGTCGTTCCACTGTTGACCTCTTGGCATGCTCACGACCCAGGCACACAGACAGGAAGTGCCTCGAACAAATAATGCGCAATGGGCTACCCGCGTGGAGAAATGCAGTGCTCTGGATTTGGGTTCATCATCTGTTAAGTCGCTGTGTCATTTGTTTGTTATCATGATCAGATTTTGTTTTCATTTAACGAGTTTGGATCGTCCATTTTAATATTACAGTATTAAGAAATCATATTGCAAAATTGATCCGATACTTCGATCAATTAGAACGAACGCTCGAATGCTCTTTGTTTGTCTTTTGAAAAGGTAATATATTGCAAATACATATATTTGAGTCACAGGGTCTTGATTTAATTCCAGATTTTATAACAAATGTCTCCATATTTTCTTGTACTTCATATTTAGGGGGCAACGATAGTCGGTTGAAATCAATGTATTCAATTGTTTATTTTGAATGTTCAAGTTAATATATCTTACTTTGTTTATCATCTCTGAACAGCTATAATACTATTGGATAATTATCACGGCAAAATTTATCGGCGATGAAAATGTTTCTGGCAATTTTAGAAATGACCGAACACTTTCTCTTTCATTTCGCGCTCGAGTTTTAAATTATGTTTTCTTATATCTTACCTTTTTAACGAATCTTTTGTACCCCGGCTGTGTCACATATTACTTGATGAGCTCAGCAAGGTGCATTAAATAAATATGTCAAATATGCAGCCTTGCCTGACCCATTATAGAAATGCATGCAACGTTTGGATGCAGTTCATCAACATTTGTAACACTATATATCATCGATAGTGGTTTCCAATCATCGACTATCGATACTTTCCGTCTTTTTCCTTGTTTCGTAACCCTCCAGCGAAGAACGCTATGTGGATAATTTATTATCAGGTTTTATCCAGTTATGCATCGTCAGATAGTGCGGTGTTAGCAAACTGGATCACATACCTCAATTTAACCACCGTCCACAGGGGTGAACAAACTGGCGGATTTTGCTGAGATGTCGCCTTCAGGCTATGTACAAATGTCGTTTGAATTGTGAAATCACGGGATGTGTCCCTTTTCCACCGTGCGATGACTTTCCGTCCAAAAAAGAGACTTCCTTCCGTAATAACATGAAATTAATCACATTGCTCCAACGCATTGTATTATTCTATGACGCTGGTTGTAGGCTGATTATCACAAATCAATATCGTTTTACCTCGGTTGGGTGGGTGGTCGCTTCTCGGCATTTACGTCCAAATCAAACACTCTGCCGCGTTCATTTGATCGGCAGCATGACACGAAATTGACCTATGAGCTTTGCACGGTGCGTGAATATGCACAATTTTCACTTTCAGGCCAGGAATTAGTGGGCGCTGGCATAAAAGCGCGTTTCTCGAAAACCACTTCACTGGCGGCTGTGCCGCCCTGCTGGGCTCTGCGTTAATATTGCCGGCCCTGGCTCATTCAGGTGAATGACTATTCGACTTTGATGTCGACGGCGACGCCAGAGGCTAAATTGGACGTCCCTGGCAGGCCAGTGACCTGTGACCGCCGGTACAGCAGACCAGTGAGCTGTGACCGCCGGTACAGCAGACCAGCGAGCTGTGACCGCCGGTACAGCAGACCAGTGAGCTGTGACCGCCGGTACAGCAGACCAGCGAGCTGTGACCGCCGGTACAACAGACCAGCGAGCTGTGACCGCCGGTACAGCAGACCAGTGAGCTGTGACCGCCGGTACAGCAGACCAGTGAGCTGTGACCGCCGGTACAGCAGACCAGTCTGCTGTGACCGCCGGTACAGCAGACCAGTCTGCTGTGACCCCCGGTACAGCAGACCAGTGATTTGTGACCCCCGGTACAGCAGACCAGTGAGCTGTGACCGCCGGTACAGCAGACCAGTGAGCTGTGACCGCCGATACAGCAGACCAGCGAGCTGTGACCGCCGGTACAGCAGACCAGCGAGCTGTGACCGCCGGTACAGCAGACCAGCGAGCTGTGACCGCCGGTACAGCAGACCAGTGAGCTGTGACCGCCGGTACAGCAGACCAGTCAGCTGTGACCGCCGGTACAGCAGACCAGTCTGCTGTGACCGCCGGTACAGCAGACCAGTGATTTGTGACCCCCGGTACAGCAGACCAGTCAGCTGTGACCGCCGGTACAGCAGACCAGTGATTTGTGACCCCCGGTACAGCAGACCAGTGAGCTGTGACCGCCGGTACAGCAGACCAGTCAGCTGTGACCGCCGGTACAGCAGACCAGTGAGCTGTGACCGCCGGTACAGCAGACCAGTCAGCTGTGACCGCCGGTACAGCAGACCAGCGAGCTGTGACCGCCGGCACAGCAGACCAGTCAGCTGTGACCGCCGGTACAGCAGACCAGTCTGCTGTGACCCCCGGTACAGCAGACCAGTGATTTGTGACCCCCGGTACAGCAGACCAGTGATGTGTGACCGCCGGTACAGCAGACCAGTGATTTGTGACCGCCGGTACAGCAGACCAGTGAGCTGTCACCGCCGGTACAGCAGACCAGTGAGCTGTGACCGCCGGTACAGCAGACCAGCGAGCTGTGACCTCCGGCACAGCAGACCAGTGAGTTGTCCGAGGCGGTGGGGTACCCCCAAACCCCCCACACCACACCACCACCACCCCCTCCTCACCCACAGCAGGGGCTAATCAGCCCGGAGCAGTGCTGGGCGGTCGTACATCAAGCCACGACCACGGGCCGATCAATTAGACCGAAGGCGGGGGCCGAACTGAGGCTATCTCGTCTGGTCTTTGGGTAGCGAGAAAACCCACCTAATACGAGGGTAGAGTCTACCACACCTTACTGGGAGGCCAGTCTATCTGGTACGCCATTTTAATTATAGTTTACAGATAATGTCCAACAGTAAGAGAAGACTGGGTGGTGTTCGGGTATTACGCCTGTGCGACTGACGTCATTTATGTATAGTCGGGGTCTCTCGCGCGTGTTTTTAATCCTCAACCAAATTAAGGAGGAGACATAAGTCAGTCAAAAATATAGATATTGCTGTGATTTTTGGGGGTTTCGTCCATACTTGGTTCTCCAATATATCTTCCGGTTTTTGAATATGCTTGCAAAATTTTGATTTTATGGAAATTGTTTCCCATTTTTTTATTAATATTATCACAAAATCAAAATTGTCAAATATATTCCAAAACCGGAAGATATATTGGAGAACCAACAATGGACGATGCCCCATAAAAATCAAAGCAATATCTATATTTTTGACTGACTTATGTCTCCATAAGTACTAGCCTCCTCCTTAACTTTGTTGATGATTCCAAACACGCCTCTCACACCGATCCAAGAAGGAGAGCTGAATGGTCTCTCCAGTAACCGGACTCGAACCCGAAACCCATGGATTCCGAACACAAAACTCTACCAACTGGGCCACCCCTTGCGAAAAAATAAATAAACAAGACGAGCCGTCTGCGACGTCACAGGATAATCAAGTGATTGAGAGAGTGGCCCGAGTTCGACTCCCAAACAACCCTCCTGAGAAAGTCGTCTTCCAGCCGACCCCAGACCAACGCGACGAGGCCATCCAATCACGAGGGCATCGCCACGTCCCGCCCAATGGTCATGGTTATCACTCTGCCCCGCAGTCTCGGCAGTCAGCTGACTATGTGAACCAGCAGTAGTGGTAGCGGAAGCGGCAGCGGCAGCAGCAGCGGTAGTGTCCCCCTGTGGTCGGCCTGTCTACAGTAACGGCCAGAGGACTGGCTCTGTGGCGAGGGATCGGTCGTTACAGCGTGGGTATCTTGTCTCGGGATGAGGGAGAGGATATTAGTTACTTTCTGTGAGTGGTGACGGTCGGGACTTGATGGTCGGGTTTCTGTGCCGTTCGTTCCTGATGGAAAATACGCTATACCAGAAATATACATGAGACCCGGAACTAGCTTCAGGGCGGAACACAATCCTGAATGAATAGTCCGTGTCCTTCCTAATGCCAATGGGCATTTTGTCACATTTTCAACCGCATTAGAGACGAGGGGGAGATTTGGCCCTCCTCAGATAATAGCTTCTATGATACTTTTACAACCGATTTTGCAAGTAAGGACAGTGCGGTGATAAACCATCAAGTGCACGTTTCATGGCCAAGAAGACAACGTCAAATGACTCCGAAATGACGCTCGATCGGACGGCCGCACGCTGCGGCGGCGGGCGGCCAGTCAGCTGATTGGCCGGCGACCACCGCCTCGGGCACCGCAGGTCACGTGACCGGAGAGTACGCGAGCGCCGTTCGGGTCAGAGCTGACCGGGGAGCCAGGCCAGGCTGGCGGGCGGCTGTCGATTTTCTTGTTTCTTAATTGTTAATTGTTAATTGTTGATTGTTGATTTCCTTTTCTTTGTCATTTACCTCGCTGTTCGTCAAATTACTATAAAGCTTGGCGAAAGCAATAATTGTGTTGAACACAGGCGTCAAGATGGTGGAACAGCCTACGCATGGCACAGCTCGGTGCAAGCATGAGACTGAAAGGTAATTTATTTGGAACATGCAGGGAGTGTCCCAGTTTCCTCGGGTTACATTATATGCGAATCAGCGACGGATTCATACAGTAAGACTGGTTTGTATTAATATTCTTATGAAGATAATGGGTGATAATATATTCTCTCCACTGATGACCGTCATTGGCAGAGCCCACTGGGAAATTTATGAGATTTGTTTAATCCCAGATTATGGCTGGCCTTGGAGTTAAATCCCACTTTCTGGTTTGTCACTGCGTAGGAAAAATCTCGTTAGAGTTTAGATCGCAGTAGAGTGAAAAATCGAATGTCCGTCTTATTCCACAAAAACTCTCTCAGAATCTCAGAATCTGACAAGCAAACAGCTATAAATACCTAGTCTCTTCTTTTAATCTGGTTTCAGTTCAGCGGAGGATATGCAAAGCAGCTGCTTATCGGTTTTCCCAGAGCACGTTACTAACAGGGAAAGAGTAGATTTCGACTAAGGGGAGCGGAAGTCGGAACCTCTCCTAATTAGTGCGTGTCCCGGGGACAACTTGAGTCTCATCTTGACAGGCGGTCAAGCGCAGACAAGTGCAGAAAGCAGGACGGGGAACTTCAGTCTCCTTCCCAACGAGATGTAAATATAATTGACTGTGGTAAATGGTTCGAGTTGAGTAAATATGCTGTGTTTTGACGATACTGCCAGCTTAAGTCAGTGTTAATAAAGCATTGGTGTTTTATTAACTGCTAGTGCTAATTATGATTAATCGATGCATGATTATTACAGTGTTTGATTTTCTCTCAAGCTGTTTCCTGTCTCACCAGCGGTGATACAAATTCAAGTAAAATATGTTTATGTTCACTTTTACCTCATCGTATCTGCTCAGTTTGTTGTTTTTTGACTTAGGTTGTTTCAGGAAATGCGCATTGTGGTTCTACTTTTAAGTAGGATAAAACGCCGGGATTTTCGCTTTTATATATTCCAAAAAACGACTGGTTCGATTTTGTTAACTTGTGCGTATGTTGGGCATTCCAACGACAGGCATAATGCAGAACGACATAATGCAGAAGAGAAGAGGCAGACTACGAAATGCTGGGATTTTACGCCGATCAGCTGGCCTTGACGAAATTACATCCGCCTCCTCCCGAGCCTAAGCAGCCCCGCGGGCCATAAAGCTTTACCATTCATCCAAGCCTCCGGAACGAAGCCCCGTGGAAAGTCAATAGTCGCACCTCATTCCCGCCCGACGGCCGCCGCCGAAAAATATGTGTCGAAACTTCCTCAGTGGCGTAATGGGAGAACGGGAGAACGCCGCAGCGTTGTGGACGGAGACGGCGGACGAATTTTGGGCGTAGAAATTTCTGCGCGCAGCCCAGCGCACCGCCAATCCCTCCATAATCATCCATTGGCACGGGTGAAATGAGGCGCTTCGCTGGCTGACGGCTCGCGACGCCGGTTCAGTGCGTCATTTTGGATGGTCGACCGCGTTCTCCACTCGGTAGAGGAGACAGTTTGTTGAACTTGGTTGGATTGGTGGCCTGATGTATGTTTTCTACTGACGAGGGGAGACTAGAAGACTACGCGTTTCACTGGTTGTAAATATTTGCTGACGGGCCTTGTTTCTACTCAGAGGAAATGGGGAGTTCATCGTGGTCGGCTTAGAGCCCGTTTCAGAGATTGAGATCAATTAGAGAAGGATTTCTGCGTCTTGAGTCTGACCTCTCACCATTGGTGTGCGAATGAGTGCCTATAAAACAGGACCTAACGAGCGGTTGCGTTACAGGTCATAACTCTAGTACAGGAAGCGATAAACCGTCCCGGATCAAATACGCAGCTATATTTTGGTCTCTACTTAGAAAAAAGGATTGAAATTTTGTTGGAAGGAATTGAATGTCATTAATGTTTATTTCTTCGATATGACGAGAAGTTTGTGTTACCTTTCTCATTTTTGTTTTATTGACATTTATTTCAGTTTTCATTTCCAACTTTGTTCCTGCATTTTGCTTCGCTAGTAGCTTACATAAAATCACCATGTTTCCCCCTCCTGCCAAGCAGCATATCATTCAACTTATATTATTTCCGTCCGAAATACTTCTGTCTGCAAGGCACGTGCCACGCATGTCGTCTATTTCTAAGACAAGCCTTCGCAGCGGCTCTCCAAAGCTCTGTCGGTGGTATCTCAGCGCTGAGCTCGGAGTTCCAGCTGAGCAGGCCATCAGCGGCGCCTCTCAGACGGTCCTTAATCTGAGCGGTCGCCTCGCATCTCAACCGTCCCCTGGCCGCGTCCAGACAGCCGGTGGCCCAAACTTCTCCGCCCGGCTGCCAGAGCACTCCGGTAGAAGATTAAAACTTCACAGCGGTAGGTCTGGGCGCCGTAAAGAAGCGCGCGGTGTTTCGAGCAGAGGGCGGTACGTCAAGAAGGTTTAAAAGAAGCCACCTATTGCGTCAATAGGAGTTGGATTTGGTGTTTGGATAGCGAGTTGTTCAGCGGATGTGTTTCGTGGAATAACTGGAATTTCTGCATTTATTACATTTTCCTGCAATTCCAATCCCAGAATTGCTGCAGTGAGGCATTTATTACATTCCTTAATAAATCCATTGGATATCTTTACTCTTGATAACTTCCATAAACCGTTTGGCTGAACAGTTTGGTGGAAAATTTGTCAGGCTATGTTGCTCTTTTATGTCATCCTACCGCGCGTTTCGTATACCTATATATAACACAGAAGTAAACTTGTATGCTAGCTGCACTGCGAAATAACTTATCATCCATGAATACGCCTCGCCTCATACCCCAAAACACAACATATATGGTCTAATCCCAGATCGTGGATAGCAAGTGACTGTATCCTGGGTTCCGGGAAATTGGCTGTAGTTCCGGCTGCTGGCGGCGGCTTTTGGTGGCGCTGATGAAACCATCAGCACCGCCGTTCTCGGGCCGTATTTCACGCCGTTCTGGAATGTTCTACACCGTGTGCGGCCGGCGGCAGGAAAACAGCCCCGCTGGAGGCGACGGGAGACCGACGGCGGGGCAGTCAATGGAGGCAGTATATATCAGACGTCTGGCGGGGTTTATGGGCCTGACGCTGGCCGCTGACGGCGGGCAGTGTTTGGGTACTAACCCAGTGCACCCAAGTGCCGTACTGGACATTGACTGAGTACGCATTACGCCAAACGCCCTACTAACAGTCTCCCCACACCGCTCAAGACCCCACTCCTCCCTTACACCCCACTACCCGTATCCTCAGCATCCCCCTCCCTCCACCTACCCACCCACCATACGCCACCTTAGCACGCCAAACGCCCCGTGAAGTGTCAACCTCAACGCAAGCTGCGTAACAGCACAGCCAACACCTCGACTAGCGTTTACCCACAGCTGAAGCAAACCACCGCCTGCCCCTGCCAACAACACCCAGAGAAAATCGCGTACAAAAACTGATTGCCGGAGATGTCAGACTATCTGGTCTGACGTTGACACGTCTCCGCCACCACCGAGGCCACAAATGGAGCCCATCGCTGTCCCCGATCGGCGGCGGCGGCTTGCGCGCCCGGCAGGCAGCGCGGCGCGACTTTCTATCCGATTACGGCGTAAGTTAATGGAAAATAGATCCTCGACGGGTGCTATCTCGCAGCACAGACGACACTACAGACGAGCCTCAGGCCGGAATTAATTGTAGGATTGGCCGGCTGTTGGCTTTATATCGACAACACAACGTCGCCTTCTCTTTTTCCCTCTCGACGGTGGAGAAGTCTCGATTGATTGACAAAAATGGAGCGGCGCGTAGGACTGTGGGTTTCCTGGGCGGATGAACGCTTTTGACGGATCCAGCCCCGTCGAATGGCTGCCTTAGAGTCAGAAATGTTTGTTCAAATAAGTTGATGAAGGGTGAGGGAGGGTTTTGATTGCTTTTGATACATCGAAAGAGAACGGGGACTTTTCAACTTCAGATTCTTTGGAGTAGTATGCAGAATTTAATTGAATTGGGGAAGGTAAACTCTACATCTTATTAAATGAGAGAGGATGGAGCAGAAAGTCGCTCGAAATCCAACGTCTCATTGGCCAACTGCTGTAAGGTTCTGAACCAAGTTTGCTATTGGTCGGTGGTCGCTATTGGTTCGCTTTTGGTCGGTGGTCGCTATTGGTTCGCTATTGGTCGGTGGTCGCTATTGGTTCGCTATTGGTCGGTGGTCGCCATTGGTTCGCTATTGGTCGGTGGTCGCTATTGGTTCGATATGGGTCGGTGGTCGCTATTGGTTCGCTATTGGTCGGTGATCGCTATTGGTTCGCTATTGGTCGGTGGTCGCTATTGGTTCGTTATTGGTCGATGGTCGATATTGGTTCGCTATTGGTCGGTGGTCGCTATTGGTTCGATATTGGTCGGTGGTCGCTATTGGTTCGCTATTGGTCGGTGGTCGCTATTGGTTCGCTATTGGTCAGTGGTCGCTATTGGTTCGCTATTGGTCGGTGGTCGCTATTGGTTCGCTATTGGTCGGTGGTCGCTATTGGTTCGCTATTGGTCGGTGGTCGCTATTGGTTCGCTATTGGTCGGTGGTCGCTATTGATTCGCTATTGATCGGTGCGCGGTGGTAGAAAACCCGTGGATTATACCCGCGCTGGGTCAGTGGCAACGGGAGAGAAGTTGTGGATGATGCCCGTATTAGGATTGGGCAGTATTGTGAAGAATAGACGGATGATGCCCTCTATTGTCTCTATTGGTCTGTCATGGGGTGGTTATTAGATGCTACCTGGTACGTATTAGCTCACAAAGATCTCGTGACGCTGTTTCCGTCTGATATACAGGTTGTCCGAAAGCTCACGTCTCTAATTCACGTGACATTCAACTTGGAAATCGCAAAGCCACTCGGAATGGCTTGAAATGAAATATAAATAGTGAACTTTGATGTGGCTACATGTCACGCGAGGATTTCGTTGTTGTTTGACATTAATACGAACATAGCTGACCAGGATGGGCAGGCATTATTAAAAACCTCTCATGCTCAAACGTATGCCTTTATTTGATGGTTGGAGCATGGTGTTTGATGCAATGACTAAGATATGACTACTTCTTGGGAATGATTTAGCAAATTCGATAGACAAGGATGCTCTGTTCTGACTAGAATTGCTCAATGGGCCATTCTTGTAAATGACATATTGTATGCTCATTTGATATATAAATAGTTATTTCGCCATATTATCGTGTATTTTAGAGGGTTAAAATAGCAGATACATAGGTCGTCTCCGTAAATTGTTTGGGTAGCATGTTTCTGCTATCAAAAGACGCCCCTGGTATTCCCCTGGTATTCTACTTCAGTTTGGCGTTCTGATGAGCATGACCGTTCGTTTAACCCTATTCCCTGCGGGCGGCCAGAATTACGTTAACCTGCAGGGGACAGATTCTGCCCCCCCCCCCCGATATCTCGAGAACCGCTCGGTAGATTTCGATGAAAAAACCACCATTTGATTCTTCATGACAAGATCTTTCTTTTTGGACCCGACATTTTTGTTTGTTCAAAAATGGGGGCCAGGGGGCCAAAAATACGTAAATTTGGGGTGTTTTTTTAAAGCTCATTGCGGCCATGTGGTTTGACCGATTTGGATGCCCTAAACGTTTGTGAGCTTCAAATGTACTGGTCTTCAATATATAGGAAGACAAGTAACAAAATAAATAAAAAAATCATAGGCGTATTCAGGGGATGTAAAATGGGGGATTTTCAGATAACAAATATGTGCTGTTCATGATTGTTTGGGACGACATGAACCTCACACGTGGACATTATTTGCTGCAATTTGTTAAATGTAATATATTGCGCATAGGCGGATCCAGGTAAACAACATGGGGCACCATGCGCGTAACGCTTTTATCATCTTACTAATTTGAAGTTGGACCTAATTTGAGGGAAGGTATTGCCTCCCATGTTTTGTACCTGAGTGCGCATCTGCCAAAAATATGTACAATCCCAGTATTTGTGATGCATATTGCATTGAAAATGTTTCTGACGCATGTATTGCACCGCTAACTACGAAGGAAGTATGCGCCGCACAACCGCATTCGTAACACCCTCCCCAAAACAGGAGCCTGGCACCGACTCTGCTGGGCCAATTAAAAAATGACACCACAGGCGCAATTCAATTTGGGTAAAAGTCTCAAAGTTTCAAGACGCTAGGCCCAACGGTTTATAAGCAGCAAGTGAAAACCACCGGGGGGGGGGGGGGGATCTGCCCCGCAGGGAATAGGGTGCAGTGGTTTTAAGCATTATACGAAAGTTTTGCTGATTTATATTTTAAGCTTTGAAATTCGTAGCATTATATACATGCAGTTCTATGGACTTCTACTTCTATGGACATCAAAAATATATCCAAAAGTTCATGCAAAACCACTTCAATAATATATTGCATAGTCACACATCTTAGAAGAATATTGTTCCAATATTTTAAAAAGTATCACAAGTTGTCATCAACTGGAAGCACAAATGTTCGATATAAAGCAATGTTCAACTGTAACATGCACGTGATGACATTATGAATGCGACTTCCCCTTGTTTTGGCTGGGGACCATCGCTGATGTAATGTACCACAGGAGCTTGTGGGCAATATCCTTATTAAGCGTGCTACTCATTTTCATCGTTCTTGCGTTTGACAAACAGTCATTAAATTTGATAAACGACCACCTTTTCGTGTGCACGTGTTTCCATTACCCAGTGCACATCATGCACCACGCGAAATTTCCTCAGGGAATGTAGCTTATAGCTATGCACCGTAACCTATATCTAACAAAGCATAAGGAAGACCACAAATGTCGTAAAAACATTCCGGGTCATAAAATGTAGATGTTCATCGTGATTCTTGACTGTGCAAAATTTCAATTTCAATCAAAAGTTGTAATCAGCGTAACAATGTCACCAGTAGGATGTTAAAGATGCATTTCTATATATCAGCCACTCTTACAGTTGCGTTTCTCATACTTCGTCAGTAATGGGTAGACACGTGCTCATTACGGTCAATGACGCCGATTCCAGCTCCATTCTCCGGGGCCGCAGTAGGACGTTCCCTGTACCCTTTATTCATTGTGGCAGGAAGGTTTGCAATTACAATGTATTTAACAGTTTTCGAATTCAAAAGGTAAAGCACTTGGTATGCTTAATGCATGAGTCAAATCATCGCATCGTATACAAATTGACTATCAATTGAGTAGGTACAACTGAACTATATATTAGCATTCAAAATTAAAATCAGGAACATTTTAGCACATAATTAACAATAAGTTATACATTTTCCTTTGTAGAGCCATATGTACAAATCGTGCACATCTAAAACTGATCAGCGCAATACATTCACTGTCACTCATGAAAACGAATATTGCGGTTTAGACTGACAACCAGCTGTCAATTTTCATTGCAGAAACTCATAAGCCTAAGCTGTACCATCGCAATCTAACGTCGTCACTCGTCACACGGCCTTTCAGCTGATTGGCTCAAAACTGAGCCATTACGTATATCATGCAAAAGTGTCGTGTTTAATCAAACCTGGCTTTCGAAAATATAGACAAAATCCTGGCACAAGTAAAGAGAAACTATAAATAAATAATTGTGAAAGTACAAAAACAAATAAGCTTTAACGGCCACACCAATCTAATATTTTCTGCCTATGTGATTAACTGCTTGTTAGAAATCAGCTGGGGCAGCATCGCTTGTCTTCATAAACAATAGATTATTATGTTTCACTCCTGATGATAATTTGGCTTAATATTTGCATAATGTAGCGAGTTACAGTTAAATTCTAAACATCCGAAACCGTAACATTAATTTGATTCATTATTTTTCCACATCTGAGCTGAGGCAATTTTTCCCACTAATATTTCATTTTGTCATGCATGTTCGCTAACAAACCATAGTGCACCAACGTTTACAATACCATATTGAAAGATATAATTATAATTTGGGACTTGAATTAATCACGAGTGGTGACAGAACCTTTCCAAATAAAGCCAGAATAGCGCATCAGTCAGAAACAGCTTACAATTCCTGCTTGATATTCCTGGCGTTCCAACGATATCATATCAAATGCTTGACGTTTTACGGCTCTAAAGGCAAGATAGATGGCGAGATTGACCATAAAAATACCGGCATTAAAACTGATTTGAATGCAAAATGGAGTCATACATCCAGCCTCCGCGTGAATTTCTGGTATGACGAAAGGTTAAAGCTCCATAGTCAGTTTAATAGATGTTATCCACTGTTTAAGCGCATATTGCTTCTTCTGATTAAACATTCATTCTAAACAAAATCCCCAATATACAAAAACCGTGACCAGAAAAGCACCAACGTTCGCAGAGTCGGTTTCGTCACGTATTGTCGCCGTTCGGCAATGACTAGCCCCCCGGGCGGCCCGACGAGGTGATATTTCACCTGGCTGCCGTCCCGCAGCGCCCGGCATTTATCTCTGAGAGGGACGTATGGTGCCCAGAGTGCCGTTGAGCCTGATTGAGATGCAGACTGCGCCGGACCGAGATTGCTGCTGGCCAAGAACCGGGCCTCGGCAGTAAGGCCCAACTCTCAGAACGCACACAGAGCGAGGACGAACAGCCGGGCTAAAATGGCTCTCGGTTTGTGTTTTTATATTGAAAATGCCTGAACCTTCATGCCCGTTATTTACGTCACAATTTAAGGAATCCATATAGATTCTCCATGCATACGAGAAGAAGTTTTGTGAAAAACGATTACAAGATTTCTTGGACATATAAAGGTTCAGCCTGAAAACATGAATGTAGCAGGTACATACATACCAATTGTAATTGGATTGTAACTGCGGCAGGGTTTTCGGAAGCTGTTTGGATGACATGTATCATTTATACTCAATCACGTATCATTGATCACGGACTGGTTACACGGCATTTCTAACCAGAAGCTCAGTAGCAGTTTCATTTCACCACAAATCTACAAACCAACCCAACAAACTTTTGCTATCGCACACATGAATAGTATCTTGCACGTCACGTAGTGTTCCACAACTCGAAAATAAGTTCGTTCGACGAGGCTGGTTTTTCTTACCTGATCTGGTGGCCTCCCAGCTAGTTCTCCTCTTGTGCCCGTGTATCTTGTCTATCTTCTAACTCTCTTCATGTCTCCCTCTCTACCGCAGCTTGATCCACGAAACTGCGACGGGCGACGTCCCTCCTCGGAAAACGCTAACGCCGCCTCCGCCGACGCCTCCGTCGACGCCGTCGCCGTCGTCGCCGCCGACGCTGGTCCCACCGTCGCTGTCGAAGTATCACTGACCACCGACGGCGAACCCACGACGGCGAGCTCCCAACGGCGCAGGTCACGCCGACGTTGCTGGTTAGACCGACGTAGGTTAGACTGACGGTGTAGGTTAGACTGACGGAGCTGGTTAGACTGACGATGCAGGTTAGACTGACGTAGGTTAGACCGACGTAGATTAGACTGACGAAGCCGGTTAGACTGACGGAGCCGGTTGACTGACGTAGCCGGTTAGACTGACGGTGCAGGTTAGACTGACGATGCATGTTAGACTGACGATGCAGATTAGACTGAGGGTGGAGGTAAGATTGATGGTGCAGGTTTGGTGCAGGTTAGACTGTCGCTGGAAATAATGTTTCCCGTAACTAATGAACTTATGATTTTACGAAACAAAATCCATGTTTTTTGGTGTGATGGAAAATAATGGGATCTTAAATTTGTTGCTAAATTTTGCCTAGAATTACTATATTTACGTGTAGTTCTATTTTGGTATCGTGTATGCATTCCTCCGTGAGATAATAAACCCAATTTAAGGCTTTATCGCACAATCCTGTGGGATCAGACACCTGTGTCCAAATTCCATCAACAGTTGCTGTCAGATCCATCTCAGTGTTGTTACATTTTGTCTTGAGATGCAATCGGTTCCGGTGTTGGACTTTGTGGGCGACTCTCTTGGATCTGGGATCCATTTTTGGGTCCATGCTTTATTACATTGCGTCGGAAACCTTGCATAATGAATGACATTTCGAGAATCGACCGCAGTTTTCGTTGTTACTTGTTACTTAATGTTGTTATGATATGGTGTGCGATAATGCATTGGACATTGCAAGCAAAGGCGTCGCCGTAGGGGGGCACGTGGGGACACCGCCCCCCCCCCCCCCTCCAGTCGTCAGACTGGGGGGATTGCCCCCCTCCCAGTTTTGGAGACATAAATACAAACATTGTTCGGAAATATTGCAGGTTTCAATATCATAAAAGTATTTGAAAAAGTATCAGTACAATGGAAGAATGGAAGGGATCAGGACGATATTTTACTTTTCTTGAGAGAAGTTGACATGAATTTAAATGGCATTTCGTTAGCAGAAAAGCGGGCATATTATGGCGTTAATGTGCCCTATTTGTTGTTTAGGAACACTTTGTGCTCGCTGAAAGGGAACACCGGCAGATAGTTTTACGACATGAACGTTTTTGTGTGCAGTTTTCAGTCACTTCGACCGAATAGCTGCAAAGAAATAAGCTATGATGGCTACGGTCCGGCCGCTCATACGTATATTTCCCCCCTAGTTGACGGAAGACCTCGCTCCGCTCGGTAATCAAACTGTTTATGTCGGGTCCTGACCTAGGAAATATATCCATTAAAAAGCTTCAGACTAAATTTATAAAATATAATACGCAAGCCATTTCGATCAAGTTCTGCCCAAATGCGTTCAGAGTTTGCAAACCGAGGTAGTTTTCGGATAACTATACTTCACCTACTCCAAGTACATGAGTTGCTTCATCCGCATCCGTCTCGGCCAGCCGTCCACAAACGACTACCCCGCACAACGAGCCAGCGGCAGTCACCGCGGTTCCGAGGCGATCCGTCCTCCTGGTACAGTTACAGCACACAGATACAGATACAGACTTTTATTAACCCTATTTGTAACAGGCTCCTGGCTACCCCTATTTGTAACAGGGGGGGGGGCGGATTCCGCCCCCCCCCGGAGATCTCGAGATCTACCCGTCCGATTTTCAAAAATGAAACGGTGTTTGGTTCCTCTCAACACGATCTACATTTATAAATAATAAAAACATCTAAATTTTGGATAGGGGGGGGGGGGCAACAGGGGGGCAAAACGACAAATTTTAGTGGTATTTTTGATTCAACATAGCTTTCATGTTTATCGACCGATTTTAACACAACTAATAGGAATCGATAGAGATTGAATCGGAAATTGATATATGACGGTGACGTTTGAAAATTCAAAAATCATAGGCGTGTGCAGGTCACTCAATATGGGGGTGAAGTAAATGCGTAATAAAACCATTTTTTGATCTTGTTTTTTTATAAATGAAATGGTATGTGATTGAGACATTAGAAAAAACAGTTATAAATCATAATTTTTGCCATAGGCGGTACCAGGTTAGTGAAACAGGGGGGTAAAATTGCGAAAAATATTAACCGCAGACAAGTTGCTACCCAGCACTATAAATATGTTACTGATCATAGATAGTTCCTTTTTGCATGTTGTAATTCATCATAGGCGTATCCAGGATCCAAACTAGGGCGGCGCAAGACCGTTTGATAAGTATATTATCCGCTATTATGATACTAACTAGTCAACAGTGACTATTTCACTTACAACTTCAATTAACATTGCTTACCCCCCTTTTTACCCTACCTGGACTCGCCTATTACCTTATAATCGTTCGTAGAGTAGCCTGTGGTGCGTGTTTCATCCGAAAACTGCAGTATGTTATGTCATTGTACGCCGATGCCTCTTAGTTTCCTTGCAATAATATGACCCCCTTTCTTCCATTCCTGAGCACGCCTCTGCAAAAAAATGACTTTATTCCCTTTTCTGGTCTCATATGTGCATATATTATTATAAGCTAAACGTATATTGCGCCGTTATCGCTGGCATATCGTCATCACCATGCCAGTCACCCCCCTTTTCATGTTCCTGAACGCGCCCCTGAAACTCTATATGTAATAAATTATGCAAATAATGGAAGCAGAAGCTATCTTTTACATCTTGATAGCTATAAATGCCCCTTACATTGCTCTATTGGCTTCCCGCCAAGCATTGAATACTTCCTGGAACCCCCCCCCCCCCTTTTCAAGCCCCTGAAACCGCCTCTGCCATGCAATTTTGTATGATATTTCATTAACATCATCTAATTTGCACTTGTTGCAATCACGGTAAGCCGATGTAACTCCTTCATACTTGATGCAGTTAGGAAGAAACCGTGAAGATCGCATTTCCGTATTTTCGCCAAATGTCGCCTCCGAACCCACCCAAAACTGTGCCCTGGAACCGCCTTTGTTCAAGTTAAGAACTCAAAATTTTGACTCCAAATGCGGAGTTCAATTCTATGAAAAGTCCCAAAATTTCATGGGCCTGCTCCCAGCCGTTCTGGAGATATCCGCGAAAAACATGAGGGGGGGGGGGGGGCGGAATCCGCCCCCCCCCCCCCCCCCTGTTACAAATAGGGTTAAGGTCGTCCACATGTGCCTGTGGCTATTACAACCTCTCGTCATGAGTTAAAAACACAGGGAACATGGTCAGAAAAAGCATACAATAAAATCACACCAGTAAAAACAAGAATAAAAAACACTGACACACGCCAACACATACACACACACACATACAATCAGTCAACTAAAACCCGTCGGCATGACGGTGAGAATCGCTGCGTCGGTCAGTCCGGTGCCCGCAGAGCGGCAGCGAGATGTCGCCGCACCTGGCGACGAAACAGCGGCACGGGCAGTCCTTAAAGGTCGCGTGGCAGGGCGTTATACAGCGCTGGTCCCCGGCAGGCAAAACGCCGCCGTCCCATCTCCGTGCGTGACCGGGGAACAAACAACATGTGGTCCTGTCGCGTGGCCCGCTCGGTAGCGCGGGCCTCTGCCACGGTGGACAGGCTCGCAGCCAGCTGTTCAGGCTCGCCGCAGCAACGCACCTTGTGCGTGAGGCACAGTGTGTGGTAAGTGGCCATGCCCTCCGCGCCGAGCCACCCCAGCCTCCCCAGCAGATCCGACACATGGTCGTACTTCCGTCGGCCAAAAAGTACTCTAGCAGCATAGTTTGACTTTTTGAAGCCGACAGAAGTTCCCCTTCTTGCCGTTACCGTATACCGAGATACAGTACCGGATCTGCGAGAAAACCAGAGCATTGATCAGCGCGGAGAGAACGGCCGTTGGCAGGTGCCCCCTCAGATGCGATAGACCAGTCAAATAGACTAGTCAGTCAGCATGCAGAACAGTGAGATGCGCTGAGCTTATGAAGAAGATAAAAAAACACGCCAGTGACCTTGCCTTGTATCGCACCACCGACCTCCTAAATATCTATCAAACCCCTGACCCTGACCCCCATGACCACCGAGCTAGTGTCTCCCGAAAGCAAACAGCCAGTCCAGTGGCAGCCGGTTGGCGCATATAAGTTTTGATATTCACGGCATATTCAGAATAATTAGAATTGCAGTATATTGTTATCATGGATCGACGCAAAATTTGCCTACGATAGTGTGACCCTACATCCCCATTAGCATGCCAAATTTCGCAGTTTTGACTGCAAGTTAGCGCGGAGTTATTAAGCTTTCGGATGACATCCGAACGGACAGACGGACAGACGGCTGCCACGTCTTATAATTAGTATGAAATAGCTTTCTATGTAACACGAATAACTAGGATATGTATCCCAAACTGCGATGAGCGAATCGTCTGGCAGTGCCTATCGAATATAGCGTCGTTTGAACAATATGCCATGAATATTTCCGAAGAAGTTATTGTTTTTCATCTATCACCTGTTTAGTTTTAAATAGAACAACAAAATAAAGGTGGTAGTTACAACTAAAATTTACGTTCCTAAGTAAAAATTATCAGGTAAAAACTGATTTTACTTCACATTGTCGCGAGCCGTACTGATGGTTCATTCGGCACCTCGTCCCCCCCCCCCACTCAAAAATCCGTTGCGATGCCCCTGATTGTAAGTATTAAGTAAAGTAAGCAGAGGTGTGAGGTGACGTACAACGGCTGAATCTCATTCAATTAATGCTCAGATAATTTGCATAGCTATCAGTAACCAATCACAGCACCGCGGGCAGCGTCCCACTGCCAAATATGGGACAAATAGTGTCATATATATTCTAGATGC
Organism: Chirona hameri; assembly: GCA_036785665.1. NCBI lineage: Eukaryota > Metazoa > Arthropoda > Thecostraca > Balanomorpha > Balanidae > Chirona > Chirona hameri. The sequence goes on from JAXIVJ010016021.1 coordinate 21,049, forward strand.
TGTGGCTCATTTTGATAAGATCTCTGTGGCAGAAGTCGTATATACTATCAGTACAATATTATGGTTGTCCGTGGTGAAGACTGAATAGTAATGCCGCTGCCTAACATTTTCAGTGATCTTAGAGCCAAGAGTGGCGAGCGTTCGCTCAGAATTCACAGTTTATCTCGCAAACCAAGGTCCCTTGGCATTTTCAGCCTGCTCTTCATACAGTGACCTTTACACGAGAAGCTCTCCTGACATTTCCGGGTATCCTATTGTCGTTCAAGATTCCAAAGGCCCTCTCTCTGTCCAGTCTAGCTCTCTTTAATTGCAATATATTGAACCACAGGCTTGTGTTATGTCCTTGCACTTGATTTTATACCTGAATAATTATTTGATGGAATTTAAAATGTGTCGTACCTCGGTCCACTTGACATGTGTGGCCAAGCTCCTCAGGTGTCAGCATCTTCGTCTCCATTGCACGTGATTTATCGCATTTCCAATATGTTTGCCTCGGGCTACATGTCCACTTAGGCCGAAAAGGTTCAGTTGAAGGTTTCTCCATCTCGTTCTAGAACTGTTTAATGTTGCCCTGCAGATTGTATGTGAACACTCTGACTAGGCAGCATTTACTCCCATTCAACATGTCAAAGGCTCTTTAGCCTCGTGTGTTGCATTTAACATAGCTCTCACTAGGTGTTGAAAGAATCTCGAGATTGCAGAATAAACCAAACACCTTGTTGTTGACAACGACCACGACTGGTATTACTAGCATAGTGATCCATATAAATGCCGCGAGGCGTTCTTTGCTCATATAACATTTCCGTACCAAACCTCGACCGCGGAGTTAGCGAGGGTATTGTTGAATATGCAATACCGTGAGAGTATTGCATTTCCAGAGTCAGTGTAACTAGAATGAAAATTAAATAGAAAAGTAAAAAAAAAACGAATAAAAATGAGGCGAGCAACTGTTGGTGAGGCATGCTAGGCAGGTAAATACTTAGATGAACTCTGCGGAAATGGGCAGAGCCGCGGTATTTAAACAGAACATTCTGTCACTAAATGATGAGCGAGGAATGCATAATACACCAAATTTCCCACATATAAACACAACCATAAAGTCACTTATCAAGTACCACAGTTTGCATATCAAATCCATGAAGAATATAAACGAACCAAACACCAGACCTTGTACTACCTGTACTACCTTGAGATACATTGAGTGTGCAATTGTGCAACGTGCATGCTTCCAATAGTAAAGCATGGCACAATACAGTTACAACGATAAACATGTTAGTTTCCTCTACAGTTGAAACCGGATGTTACGTGCCAACGCATATTCCGTTTTCACGACGGCCAGTTAATATTCTATCGATCGATATATCGATAAACTCGACGCCTGCATGAGTCTGGGTTACGTGATGTCATAAACTGCACGAGTCTGGGCCCGTTACGTGAGTTTTACTGCGCGTCGGCTGCTCCCCGTGGCCTATCGCGTCGACACAGGCCACTGCGAGTCTGCGACCTCATCAGGCGGGGATCAGAGGGACTCGCGCCCACAGTCGGCACCATACTGCAATAAATCAGCCACGAAGCCAGCCATCCCATCGGCCAAACTGACGTCGTCTCATCGCCGAATGTTTTCCAGAGTGATGTGGTGTTTTGGTTTCTCTTCGGATTCAGAGCGCGAGTGCTTTTGGTGTGTTTCCGAGGGGTTTCCTAGTAATCATGTGTTTTTTAACAATTATTAGTGCGTGACGCAGAAATGTATTTCACATGGCTTGCCTTTCTCTCATCAACTTGGTTTATAGCTGTGTTGGGCTATGAACATGCCAACACAAGTATACAACGTTCGACGTGGGTACCCCCGAACACACATACATTGACTGGTATAGGCCTTTTATTCTGCCTATTAACACTCCAAACGTACTTACAAAAGCCCGCCGCTGCAAATTAATTAAATCAGATACAATGTTACCCCATACGCCATAACTCACAGCTCGGTCGTCTCCATCTACTTCATCCCCATAGAACGACGCACATATTACACCGCGCGGGCGAAATGGACGGCCGCAACAAACAACTTCATCCTCCTGAAAACCGAGCCCGACATTCCATTTCTAATCGCTTTAGTAGCAACTGAGGCGGACCATACATCGCCACCCGATGTTTCGAAGACCGTCGCCTAAACCAACGCCCACTGCCAGTCGTAAACGGAGAATCTAATTTGGACAATTGCCTCCTAAGTGGCGGCGGCCGCTCGTGGGGTCGGCCGGGGACCTTTCCACCGGCGGCGGTCCAGTCTGAACTTTGCCCCTGCGGCTCCGCCGGCTGTTCAATGCGGACAAGGAATGGCTGATGCCCTGCTGATGGAGTCAGCTCCATCGGGAGCCCAAGTTGTCGCAATACTCCATTTCACTTTGAGCTGAGCACTATGGGCGCTGCGAAGCGGACCGGCGAGGTGCCGGAATCAATTTGTCTCCTTCAGGGGCGTGCACGGTGTGCCGACACGTGGGGGCAACGCACCGTGGAATGACCCTGCGTGCAGGCAATGCGGAGAGCCTTTCGTCGACTTTCTGAAAATACAAAACACATGATACTCTTGACATAAGCGTATAGGAACAGAGGGCCGGGCATCGCCATTTTTTGGTCAGCAGTTTGCTGCAATATTGGATTTTGCTTAAGGATGAAAATTGAGAGAGCAAAATGTACAACATGACGAGAAACGCTCAAGTCTGCAAAGCAGTTTTGCATAGGGGGTTGGATTTCTCTCAAGATGATGTCAAGGTTTCCCTGACCGTCACTTTTCATGACGGTCGTACGTTTCTGACTATTGACTAGAAAACACACAAGGAGTCGTCGCTGAAACCAGGCTAGTTGGTTTAAGGTGGTGAATTTATCAATTGTTTGCAATATATCTGCGTGATGAAGCGTCGTGGGAGGGGGGGGGGGGGGGGCGGACAAGCAGACCGTCTTCAGTTGATCTCGTACACGCCTGAGCAATGATGCGTTGAAGCGGGGAAGTCGGACCACGGAGCGGGACGGTGGATCTGCGTCCGATCCTGCCGCTAATCAATCAGCTGGCTCGTCACGCAGAAGATATCGCCCCGGCTGTGCTCATTGGCTAATGGGTGGGCCGCGTGATGACGTCATCGGGGGAGATTACGGGGCCGTAGCCTTCGTCAGAGGGGTACTGGAGGCAGAGATGCATTCCGGAATTAGGCTATACAAGCTCAGAGTTCCAGGATCGGGCTACACGAGTTCCTGGTGTCAGGATTTGCTACACCAGCTCCGAATTCCAGCATCGGGCTATACTATCTCCTAGTTCCTGGGTCGAGCTTTACGAGTTTCAAAATGGCTATACTAGCTCCGAATCCCAGGACCTCGCTATACTAGCTCCGAGTTCCAGTCTCAGGCTGAATCCCATTCTCCACGACGGAGAGAATGGGCTTCGTGCTGGATTTAAAATGTAATGCCATCCGTCAAGTTGGATGGAATGATCAGAAGTGTATAAATTGGCCACGCACTAAGTAAATAATTCATGGGCATCTGGCAAACCCCGCATAATTGGCCTGACTTGTTCATCGCACTGCATTAGGGTGTATAATGTAAAATCGTAGAGCTGAGACTGAATTGGGTTGAGCGACGTCAGTGCTGCTATTGTAACGTCGCAAAATGTTGCCTTTTGGCACGTATATCGCCTTATTCAAAACACCATGAACTGAGGAGGTACCCATTGAACAGAAACTAACACTTTGATTGTGTTTCAAGACCGATGTTCTCCCGTGTTGCTGCAATCCCAGAAAACATCAACCTGCCAATCACAGTTTTGTAGCGCCTAAAACACATATTTTATATATTCTTTACTATCGCAAAATAACTGCATAAGATGACATCCAACTTTCAGTACTCAATTTATGTGACATTGTCCTACTTTCGTCGCTTCTAGCCGTTATTGGTGGGACCCATTTGTCAATACCCATATCGAATAGCGGAAGGAATTGGGCTGCATTCCATGTATTATTTTTTCCGCGCCGCAGTGCGGTAGAATGTGTTATCCTCGACACAGCAGCACCAATCTCATCGGACGCACCTCCGCGCGGGAGTGCATCAGAACATGTTGACAACTCCCCCACTGCCGGTCCTTCTCTGCAGTCAATGCATCACAGCTTTTCAAAGCAGGCCAAGCAGAATGCCAATCGCTCTGATGTTCTCAAAAGATCTCACAGTGCACATTGTGCGGACGCTTCCAATGAAGCAAACAAACTTCTCTCCACCTCATTCTACGCGTCAGTTAGAATATATGAGAATGTAATATCTTAACAAAATTTCAAGTCACGTTTTAACACGCGCCCTGGATGGCCTCTGACAATTACACGTCATGGAGGAAGGGGGGGGGGGATTCCCCCCCCTAAGATCTCGCCCCCCATAAGAGCTACATAGCGAAATTTGTCGGGTAGGGAGGTTTCTGTAGGGAACTCTGTTTTGCGAAATTGTCATGACCCTAGGTCAATATCTTCAAGGTCAAATGGGGTCAAATATGACACAATTTTTCAATTTTAGCACTTTGCTCCAGAAACCCACCAAATATATCAAGAATTATGATAGCTAGGAAGAAACGAGGAAAAAAACAATCGAAAGCTTTTGAAATGTGCAATGGCCATGGTGTCCTCAAATTTTAGCTCAGGTCAATATTTAAGGCTCCAAAGGTCACCAAAGGTCAAAAAGGCTACTTATGGCAAAACGGTTTTTCGCAAATAACTTTTACTTAAAGGGAATAGTTCACATTTAGCATGGGGTTTTGAACTGAGATAGGAGATTTGTAGAGCAGATCGAAAAACGGGTTGTGGTGAAATAATTATCTCGCTACGCTAAGTAATTTCGACACAGGACTAGTGGGCCCCTTTTAGAAGAAGAAGTCTCATTTCCCCGAAACTTGTTTCGGGTCCTCACAAGTCACAACGGTTGTTTACGTTACAAGCAGCCTGCGTATATATGCCTAAAGTCCGTCGTTATTGTGTGAAATATTTTCCATATCCAAACTACCATATGCATGACGTCATAATCGGCATGTGGTTTTGTATGGCCATGAAGGAGAAAAGAGAAACATGCCCATTTTTCGACGAATATCCATCTATCGTCCAAACAAATGCCATATTCGTTTTTTTCAGCTCGAGATACCCCGTATAGCCAAGTTTCGAGACAACTTTCAAGGTCACCTATTCCCTTTAATACAGATAAGGCAATTATGTTGGTGCCATCGTGTTCGTCTCGTCAAGGCGTTTAAATCATACTCATGTTGACCAGATAAGGTCAACTTATAAATTTGACCTCAAGTCAAGGTCAAGTGGTGACCAAAGTAGGTCATGTTGCATATTGGGAGACGTTTTCCGACGATACAAACACATTGGTACCGGTTTAATTTCTCTAGCTTCATTCTGTCGAGAGTTATTGACAACTCAGTGTGTTGGTGACCTCGGAAGCTCTCGGCTGACTCTGTATGGGTCACTGAACGAAAATTGCACCTGGATCTTCAAGAATGGCCATGATCATGAATAACGTGAATAACATGATCCCGAAAGAATTGGACTGAAATGCGTATCCTTGGAATAGGAAGCATTTCAATATTCCCCCATTGACTTATAATGGGGGAGGTCACGAAATTGACCGGACCTTAGGTCACCGCTATGAAAAAATCCGAGATATTCAAATTGTATGACCTTATCAAGTTCTGAAAGTTTGAAACCCATCGGCATAAAACTGTGGTTTTGGTACGACCGCAAGCTTTTGGAGGTGGGGTCATCACGTGACCTGGTCTGGTAAACTGACCGGAGATGACTCGAAGTCAAGAATTGCACATAATGTGGGTAGTTGATTTCCGAACAGGTATGGAAAAAACGGCGGCGCGCAGCTCCTCCGTGTTTCCGCTATCCTCGAAAAACCTCAGGGGTGGGCGAATTTCTCCCCCCCCCCCCCTCCAGGGCGTGTGTTAACACCTGAAACCTTGCTGTTTTATCATTCAAGATGCATATAACTTCATTTTTTGAAAGTAGGTTCACTGTTTATTGACGTTCAATGTTTTTTTCAGCGTTCGTGCGAGGAACATTGGTCTCGTATGAAATATGAATTTTCAAATGACATTTCTGTCCATATCAACTATATTGGGTAAAATGTCGGTCACCGATCATTCATGCTATTGTTCACTGACGTTCGTCACTGACGTTCACTGACCATTGTATATGCTCACTGACGTTCATTTCATTTAATTTATATTTTGAAAAATTTACCCAGCGTTGAAATGTTCATCAACGGTTATGAAGAGCACGTTGCGGTGCATCTTTATTTCGGTACTTAACAAAATGGTGAGGAAAACAAATAAGCATATGAAGTTCACCTAAACGAATGTGAAGACCCTAGATTTCTGGATTTTTTTTATCCCCTGAAATCGTGATCGAAATCGTGAGTTCTTGGAT
>JAXIVJ010016022.1:0-30020 GCA_036785665.1 Chirona hameri
CGCTCTCCGCTCTCCGCTCTCCGCTCTCCGCTCTCCGCTCTCCGCTCTCCGCTCTCCGCTCTCCGCTCTCCGCTCTCCGCTCTCCGCTCTCCGCTCTCCGCTCTCCGCTCTCCGCTCTCCGCTCTCCGCTCTCCGCTCTCCGCTCTCCGCTCTCCGCTCTCCGCTCTCCGCTCTCCGCTCTCCGCTCTCCGCTCTCCGCTCTCCGCTCTCCGCTCTCCGCTCTCCGCTCTCCGCTCTCCGCTCTCCGCTCGGCCGCTGCTGCAGTCCTGCTGACACGGATCACAGCTGGGCGGCCACATTCCGGGTCAGAGCCGGGCCGGCGGCGGCGGCACTGGCCGGAGCGGACCGTCGGTACCGGAGGAGCTGGTCGTCTCAGTACCAGCCTGCCCCATCTCGGCCAATCCGACACAGCGCCTCCCGGGCCGGCGACAGTGGCCGGGGCGGACCGTCAGTACCGGAGGAGTTGGCCGTTTCCGTACCGGAGGAGCGGAGGAGTTGGCCGTCTCAGTACCGGAGGAGCGACCGTCTCAGTACCAGCCTGCCCCATCCCGGCCAGTCCGACCCATGCCTCCCGATCCGGACAGGGAAGTGGTCTGATGGCCAGCAGCCTTATACCAGTCGGCGACTACTCACAGCCAGTGTAAGCAAATGATATACAAACATAATATGAGCTTTACGGTAAACAAAGCAGCGTAATTACGGCGTTATCGGTGTCTTTGGGAGCCGTATCTTTTAATATTTTTATCCTAAAATGGACTCTTTTTAGGGTGGATTTTATCAATAAAATGAATCCTACTCTGTATGTGCGGTCAGTTCATTAATGGTATGTTTTCCGACACCGCATCAGGACTTATCCACCCCTCGTTAGTCTGTCATAGCGACACCTGCGGCCCGATCTTACCAAATCAGCCGTCAATGCGGAAGTACGGCATGCCGTGAATGGAGTGCTCCGAATGCCGCACTTAGAGAGGAGCTGGCCGTCCGGTTTGGTTTCCTGAAACCCATTGTCGAAATAGCTCAGTCGGGAGAACGCTAGACCGAAGATCGGGGTGTCCTCGGTTCGTTCCCGGGATCCAAAAGTTTTGGCAGGCCGGCGCACCAATATGCCGCATCTACGGCATTGGTAAGATTGGGTGCGATCACGGCACTTGGTAAGATTGGGTCCTGGAGGCACATCACGGTAGTGCCGTGACCGCCATGGCCGGTGGTCGGTACTGTAGCCGTGACCGGTCGGTACTGTAGCCGTGACCGGTCGGTACTGTAGCCGTGACTGGTCGGTACTGTAGCCGTGATTGGTCGGTACTGTAGCCGTGGCTGGTCGGTACTGTAGCCGTGACTGGTCGGTACTGTAGCCGTGACCGGTCGGTACTGTAGCCGTGACTGGTCGGTACTGCAGCCGTGACCGGTCGGTACTGTAGCCGTGACTGGTCGGTACTGTAGCCGTGACCGGTCGGTACTGTAGCCGTGACTGGTCGGTACTGTAGCCGTGACCGGTCGGTACTGTAGCCGTGACTGGTCGGTACTGTAACCGTGACTGGTCGGTACTGTAGCCGTGACTGGTCGGTACTGTAGCCGTGACTGGTCGGTACTGTAGCCGTGACTGGTCGGTACTGTAGCCGTGACTGGTCGGTACTGTAGCCGTGATTGGTCGGTACTGTAGCCGTGACCGGTCGGTACTGTAGCCGTGACTGGTCGGTACTGTAGTCGTGACTGGTCGGTACTGTAGCCGTGATTGGTCGGTACTGTAGCCGTGACCGGTCGGTACTGTAGCCGTGACCGGTCGGTACTGTAGCCGTGACTGGTCGGTACTGTAGCCGTGATCGGTCGGTACTGTAGCCGTGAATGGTCGGTACTGTAACCGTGACTGGTCGGTACTGTAGCCGTGACTGGTCGGTACTGTAGCCGTGACCGGTCGGTACTGTAGCCGTGACTGGTCGGTACTGTAGCCGTGACTGGTCGGTACTGTAACCGTGACCGGTCGGTACTGTAGCCGTGATTGGTCGGTACTGTAGCCGTGAGAGTCCGCCTTTGCCTGCGCCACTTACCAGTCGTGGGATGACTGACCTAAGATAAGCAATGATGGGCATTTCACGTGACTATACAGGAACACTTGAAACCCATGGCACTCGTATATGGTATATGGTCGTATATTGTGCGGTCTGGCAGGGGTATGTGGTGCGGTCTGGCAGGGGTATATTGTGCGGTCTGGCAGGGGTATATGGTGCGGTAGTGCAGGGGTATATGGTGCGGTCTGGCAGGGGTATGTGGTACGGTCTGGCAGGGGTATGTGGTGCGGTCTGGCAGGGGTATGTGGTGCGGTCTGGTAGGGGTATATGGTGCGGTATGGCAGGGGTATGTGGTGCGGTCTGGCAGGAGTATATGTCTGGCAGGGGTATATGTCTGGCAGGGGTATGTGGTGCGGCCTGGCAGGGGTATATGTCTGGCAGGGGTATATGTCTGGTAGGGGTATATGTCTGGCAGGGGTATATGTCTGGCAGGGGTATGTGGTGCGGTCTGGCAGGGGTATATGTCTGGCAGGGGTATATGTCTGGCAGAGGTATATGTCTGGCAGGGGTATGTGGTGCGGTCTGGCAGGGGTATATGTCTGGCAGGGGTATATGCATGGCAGGGGTATGTGGTGCGGTCTGGCAGGGGTATATGTCTGGCAGGGGTATATGTCTGGCAGGGGTATATGTCTGGCAGGGGTATATGTCTGACAGGGGTATGTGGTGCGGTCTGGCAGGGGTATATGTCTGGCAGGGTTATATGTCTGGCAGGGGTATGTGGTGTGGTCTGGCAGGGGTATATGTCTGGCAGGGGTATATGTCTGGCAGGGGTATGTGGTGCGGTCTGGCAGGGGTATGTGGTGCGGTCTGGCAGGGGTATATGTCTGGCAGGGGTATATGGTGCGGTCTGGCAGGGGTATATGTCTGGCAGGGGTATGTGGTGCGGTCTGGCAGGGGTATATGTCTGGCAGGGGTATGTGGTGCGGTCTGACAGGGGTATATGTCTGACAGGGGTATGTGGTGCGGTCTGGCAGAGGTATATGGTGCGGTCTGGCAGGGGTGTGTGGTGCGGTCTGGCAGGGGTATATGGTGCGGTCTGGCAGGGGTATGTGGTGCGGTCTGGTAGGGGTATATGGTGCGGTCTGGCAGGGGTATATGTCTGGCAGGGGTATGTGGTGCGGTCTGGCAGGGGTATGTGGTGCGGTCTGACAGGGGTATATGGTGCGGTCTGGCAGGGGTATATGTCTGGCAGGGGTATGTGGTGCGATCTGGCAGGGGTATGTGGTGCGGTCTGGCAGGGGTATTTGGTGCGGTCTGGCAAGGGTATATGGTGCGGTCTGGCAGGGGTATGTGGTGCGGTCTGGTAGAGGTATATGGTGCGGTCTGGCAGGGGTATATGTCTGGCAGGGGTATATGTCTGACAGGGGTATATGTCTGGCAGGGGTATATGGTGCGGTCTGGCAGGGGTATATGTCTGACAGGGGTATGTGGTGCGGTTTGGCAGGGGTATATGTCTGGCAGGGGTATATGTCTGGCAGGGGTATATGTCTGGCAGGGGTATATGTCTGGCAGGGGTATATGTCTGACAGGGGTATATGTCTGGCAGGGGTATATGTCTGACAGGGGTATATGTCTGGCAGGGGTATGTGGTGCGGCCTGGCAGGGGTATGTGGTGCGGTCTGGCAGGGGTATATGGTGCAGTCTGGCAGGGGTAAATGTCTGGCAGGGGTATGTGGTGCGGTCTGGCAGGGGTATTTGTCTGGCAGGGGTATACCCCTGCCAGACCATTGAATCAGGAGGGCTCAGCTCTGCCAGACCGCACCACAGGGGTATGTGGTGCGGTCTGGCAGGGGTATATGGTGCAGTCTGGCAGGGGTAAATGTCTGGCAGGGGTAGGTGGTGCGGTCTGGCAGGAAACTGTACCACATATTTCCCCATGCCTATATTACCCATATGCTACCCCATTACTGGGCCCTATCTTTCTGGACCGCTTTTTAATTAGCATGTTTTTATAACTGCCTTTATGCTTTGTTTCATTACTCCGTAAACGGTATGCTTTATTTGCATTTGCCAGGAGTTTCGGAACATTTATGGATTTTTCGCCTCTACTAATAAATTCCTTGCGTAATTCCTAGCGTAATTCCGGTATAAATTAGCTGGCAGTCGTGTGGCTTTACCTTTTCAGGCGGGTAAAGCGTACGCATCGCAGTTTTTGTATTGCAGCAAACACTAATTAAATACGTATTGCCTCAATATTAGTGATCGCTTGTCACCATTGGACATTTGGACAACTTCTAGCGGTACCGATGCTCAAGCAATTAAACCGGAATTATTCATATTTAGACATGATTATTTTGTTTTTTTATTTATTGATTATTATTTATTGTCATATGTAGATATGCGTTTGTCATATTTTGAAGGACTTGAGCAAACATAAATTTGACGCATAAAATGAGTAGATTAGTTAACAACAAGGACCTTGGCTTTCTGTACTGACGATGGCTTATGATTTGATACTATTTTTTCCCCATTTCTATAGCATCGAGAACCAAATCAATATTGAGATGAACCACAAGCCAGTAGTCTAGCAAAGCTGAGCCCTTCTGAATCAGGAGGGTCCTTCCCTTAGATAACAATCATAGTTTCAAGTAAGATTATTAGACGAAAGTTTCAACGATGTGCATTCAAATACATAACTAATAAATACATTGACAAGTAATATAAGCTGAAAACTGACAACAGACTCCCTAAGAATTGACTGCCAGGGAATAGTTCACCTTTAACATGGAGTTTTGGACTGAGATAGCAGATTTGTAGAGCAGATCTAAAAATGGGTTGTGGTGAAAGAATTACCTCCCTACGTTAAGTAATTTCGACACAGGACTAGTGGGCCCGGTTTCAATTCCGCTGTTCCGGGCCACGATCAGTTCCTTTCGCTCGCCGCTCGCCGCCGCCGGCTCGCCGCCGGAGGCAGGTACACTCTCTGGCACGTAGTCTCTGGTCACGACGCCTCGTTAATATCCGCTCAGCCGCCCGGGCCGCGCGGCGGCCTCTTGTCAGAGACTGTACTTGGCGTCAGGCGGAGCGGGGGAGCCGTAACGCCTGCTGCTATCGTACCATTTCTCGTGAAATAGAAAGAGAAACTTACTTCTTTCTCCACATATATCCATCAGTTGTCCAAACCAAAGTCATATTCGTAGTTTTGAGCTCAAGATACACCGTATGGTTGAACTTCGAGACAACTTTCAAGGTGACCTATTCCCTTTAAACAGTGGCGACTGGACAGGTTCGCTGAACGTGGACAGTCTAGCTTTACCTGCATCATGCTGATGCTGATGGTGATGTCCTAGGTTCCCTGAACGTGGACAGTCTAGCTTTACCTGCATCATGCTGATGCTAATGGTGATGTCCTAGGTTCCCTGAACGTGGACAGTCTAGCTTTACCTGCATCATGCTGATGCTGATGGTGATGTCCTAGGTTCCCTGAACGTGGACAGTCTAGCTTTACCTGCATCATGCTGATGCTGATGGTGATGTCCTAGGTTCCCTGAACGTGGACAGTCTAGCTTTACCTGCATCATGCTGATGCTGATGGTGATGTCCTAGGTTCCCTGAACGTGGACAGTCTAGCTTTACCTACATCATGCTGATGCTGATGGTGATGTCCTAGGTTCCCTGAACGTGGACAGTCTAGCTTTACCTACATCATGCTGATGCTGATGGTGATGTCCTAGGTTCCCTGAACGTGGACAGTCTAGCTTTACCTACATCATGCTGATGCTGATGGTGATGTCCTAGGTTCCCTGAACGTGGACAGTCTAGCTTTACCTGCATCATGCTGATGCTGATGGTGATGTCCTAGGTTCCCTGAACGTGGACAGTCTAGCTTTACCTGCATCATGCTGATGCTGATGGTGATGTCCTAGGTTCCCTGAACGTGGACAGTCTAGCTTTACCTGCATCATGCTGATGCTGATGGTGATGTCCTAGGTTCCCTGAACGTGGACAGTCTAGCTTTACCTGCATCATGCTGATGCTGATGGTGATGTCCTAGGTTCCCTGAACGTGGACAGTCTAGCTTTACCTGCATCATGCTGATGCTGATGGTGATGTCCTAGGTTCGCTGAACGTGGACAGTCTAGCTTTACCTACATCATGCTGATGCTGATGGTGATGTCCTAGGTTCGCTGAACGTGGACAGTCTAGCTTTACCTGCATCATGCTGATGCTGATGGTGATGTCCTAGGTTCCCTGAACGTGGACAGTCTAGCTTTACCTACATCATGCTGATGCTGATGGTGATGTCCTAGGTTCCCTGAACGTGGACAGTCTAGCTTTACCTGCATCATGCTGATGCTGATGGTGATGTCCTAGGTTCCCTGAACGTGGACAGTCTAGCTTTACCTGCATCATGCTGATGCTGATGGTGATGTCCTAGGTTCCCTGAACGTGGACAGTCTAGCTTTACCTGCATCATGCTGATGCTGATGGTGATGTCCTAGGTTCCCTGAACGTGGACAGTCTAGCTTTACCTGCATCATGCTGATGCTGATGGTGATGTCCTAGGTTCCCTGAACGTGGACAGTCTAGCTTTACCTACATCATGCTGATGCTGATGGTGATGTCCTAGGTTCCCTGAACGTGGACAGTCTAGCTTTACCTACATCATGCTGATGCTGATGGTGATGTCCTAGGTTCCCTGAACGTGGACAGTCTAGCTTTACCTGCATCATGCTGATGCTGATGGTGATGTCCTAGGTTCCCTGAACGTGGACAGTCTAGCTTTACCTACATCATGCTGATGCTGATGGTGATGTCCTAGGTTCCCTGAACGTGGACAGTCTAGCTTTACCTGCATCATGCTGATGCTGATGGTGATGTCCTGTCAGAGGCGCTGTTAGTTATCGGTCTTTTCTGAAGGACATTGGAATGTGTCACAAATCATGTTAACTTTACCTTAAGTATAATTTATATGCGGCTCTGTACGAATGATTCGGCCCGACTCTTTTGCCAAGTGCTTATTACTGTGCTGGGATTATTGGAATAAATTTCATCATGCCGTAAATATTCAGAGTCCTGTCCGCTGAGCGTCTGTGCCGGGATCCTGCGGTCAGCAACAGCAGCTGAGGCGTTCGACGCGCTGTGACTTCCATGCGTCTCATCAACCTGCCAGTCTCGCTACGGGCGATGCGGGCCGACCGGAACCCGCCTCGGCCTCCTCGCCGCCTGCTACCTGCCCCGGTACCGCCTGCCACCGGGGGCCGGCGATGCGGGCCGACCGGAACCCGCCTCGGCCTCCTCGCCGCCTGCTACCTGCCCCGGGCGCCGGCGGACTTCACAGCCGGCCAGATGAAGTGTCCCAAATGAGTCTCCCGTAATGGTATCAGACGGCGAGCGGGCCGGCCGGCTGGCGGGTCGTCATTGTGCCCTCCGGGTCGGCTCACCCGATCCATCACACCACAGACGCCGCAGCGCGCCACAGCTGCCACAGCCGCGCGCCGGATACGACGCACGCAGGGCCGCTGGTGCGCCGCTGCGCCGGAATGGGCGACATTTCCGGCATTGCGCCGGTCTCGCCGCGCAGCAGTTCACTGGGAGTCCGGCCTTGGCTGCTCCGGAAGGCCGGAGCGGAGGCGGGGGCTGTTGGAGGGTCTGTTGGATGGTCTGTTGGATGGTCTGTTGGAAGATCTGTTGGAGGGTCTGGTGGAGAGTCTGGTGGAGGGTCTGGTGGAGGGTCTGGTGGAGGGTATGTTGGATGGTCTGTTGGAGGGTCTGTTGGAAGATCTGTTGGAGGGTCTGGTGGAGGGTCTGGTGGAGGGTCTGGTGGAGGGTCTGGTGGAGGGTCTGGTGGAGGGTCTGGTGGAGGGTCTGTTGGATGGTCTGTTGGAAGATCTGTTGGAGGGTTTGTTGGATGGTCTGTTGGATGGTCTGTTGGAGGGTCTGTTGGAGGGTCTGTTGGAGGGTCTGTTGGAGGGTCTGTTGGATGGTCTGTTGGATGGTCTGTTGGAGGGTCTGTTGGAAGATCTGTTGGAGGGTCTGTTGAATGGTCTGTTGAAGGGTCTGTTGGAGGGTCTATTGGAGGGTCTGTTGGAGGGTCTGTTGGATGGTCTGTTGGAGGGTCTGTTGGAGGGTCTGTTGGAGGGTCTGTTGGAGTCTAACTGACGTGTGGCCAGCGAGGGACGACGCCGACCCCGTCAGCCGCTGGTGGACGGCGGCCTTGTTCGGAGGCGCTTCACACTGTGTATCCCGTCCCACGGCCTGTCAAAATGTCGGCCATTCTTCTGAGAGACGGGGTCGGTCTGGCCTCTGCCCGGACTCCGACCGGCCGGACCCGGGCTCCGACCGGCCGGACCCGGACTCCGACCTCGGACATTGGGCTATCTCTAAATTAGACTGCGTTCCTGCGTGGCCAAATTGGACGGGCTGAACACAGTGACAGTCAATACCAGTCGGATCTGGTTATCAGGAGGGGGGCAGCTCGGACGGTCATCACCCTCCGAGCGCTCCCCCGCTCAAAGGACAGCTTCAATGAAATGTCAGCCGCTTTTCAGGCGCGCTCGCTCGCAGAAACAGACGTTGTTCTTGATCGGATCGCTGGCCGACTGCCGCTCTCCATGTGGAGCGCATTCCCGCTGCTGAATCGTGGATATACAATACACATATTCTCATATCTTCAAAAGAAAGCTATTTATAGCTTTCTCTCAAAAGCCAAAGGCCTTTGATATATAATAAGCATTTTGCGAGAAACAGCGAGGGCGGTAGACAGGATAGTTTTAATTATTTGGAATCGGAAAGGCCTTCGTCAAAGTTCGTACGACCGACATGCTTATTTTAAGATGTTTGCCATATCGCCGAGCCGACCCTTGTCATACAGTTCAGTTCCCGACACGTTTAGCAGCCGATCTGTGACGTCTTTGGCTCTGGAGCGAATACAGGAAGATCACGGAAAACAAAAGGATTACGTCCGGAGCAGCCTGTCCTTAATACCACTTAGGGCTTAAACACAGTCTTGGTGCAGCTGCAGAAAAAGCATGCGGGTGCCTGCGGGCGCCTATTGAAATACATGGGTCAATTTCATCCGTTGATTTTTTCTTCCCGCAAAGTCGCGCATAGTTGTTGCGTTGTTGCGACCTCCATTCAATGTATTTGAATACTGAATAGGCACCCGTATCCACTTCGCGTAGCTGCGCGAACACTGTGTTTCACCCCTAAACGCACCAAATAGCGCTAAAGACGCATACTATATTTTTCAGAAAATAACACATTTCTCAATATTGTAATCCAATTTTTTTATGAACGCCATTGAGGTGGTCAAATTTGTATGATATACGTTAACGACAAAAAAAAAACTGGTATTGAGATTTCACAAAATATGTAATATCTTGTAAATATTTAATAACATGACGGTCACATGCTCGGCTCAGAATCAGGAAACATAGGTCATACAACCATAGGTACGCAGAATACAGCGGGCTTGCTCGGTGCTGAGCTGACTGCTGTGCTGACTGATGAGCTGACTGCTGTGCTGACTGATGAGCTGGCTGCTGTGCTGACTGATGAGCTGACTGCTGTGCTGACTGATGAGCTGGCTGCTGTGCTGACTGATGAGCTGGCTGCTGTGCTGACTGATGAGCTGGCTGCTGTGCTGACTGATGAGCTGACTGCTGTGCTGACTGCTGGGCTGACTGCTGTGCTGACTGATCAGTTGACTGCTGTGCTGACTGCTGGGCTGACTGCTGGGCTCCACCAGGTGACCCAGTGGCGCCTCCCACACCGTCTGGCCGTGTCTGCGCGGCGTGCTGCCCAGTCCGTCCGCTGTGTACCGTCACGGCGCCACTCCAGTACCGTCACGGCGCCACTCCAGTACCGTCACGGCGCCACTCCAGTACCGTCACGGCGCCACTCCAGTACCGTCACGGCGCCACTCCAGTACCGTCACGGCACCGCTCCATACCGTCACGGCGCCACTCCAGTACCGTCACGGCGCCACTCAGGACCGTCACGGCGCCACTCCAGTACCGTCACGGCGCCACTCCAGTACCGTCACGGCGCCACTCTAGTACCGTCACGGCGCCACTCAGGACCGTCACGGCGCCACTCCAGTACCGTCACGGCGCCACTCCAGTACCGTCACGGCGCCACTCCAGTACCGTCACGGCGCCACTCCAGTACCGTCACGGCGCCACTCAGGACCGTCACGGCGCCAATCCAGTACCGTCACGGCGCCACTCCAGTACCGTCACGGCGCCACTCCAGTACGTCACGGCGCCACTCCAGTACGTCACGGCGCCACTCCAGTACCGTCACGGCGCCGCTCCAGTACCGTCACGGCGCCACTCCAGTACCGTCACGGCGCCACTCCA
Source organism: Chirona hameri (assembly GCA_036785665.1). NCBI lineage: Eukaryota > Metazoa > Arthropoda > Thecostraca > Balanomorpha > Balanidae > Chirona > Chirona hameri. The sequence continues at coordinate 10,370 of JAXIVJ010016022.1, forward strand.
GTACCGTCACGGCGCCACTACAGTACCGTCACGGCGCCACTCCAGTACCGTCACGGCGCCACTCTAGTACCGTCACGGCGCCACTCCAGTACCGTCACGGCGCCGCTCCAGTACCGTCACGGCGCCACTCCAGTACCGTCACGGCGCCACTCCAGTACCGTCACGGCGCCACTCCAGTACCGTCACGGCGCCACTCCAGTGCCGTCACGGCGTCACTCAGAGCTCCGTTGTTGGACGGAGTGTCGGACAAAAGACGGCACATTCCGCCAACAGCCATCAACGACCGCCGGTGTACACTGGGTGCTCCGCGCCCAGGCCCTGCTGTCGGATCTGGACCGCGCGCTGGTGGTAATACCTTCCTCTGGACACCGCCACCGCGTGAGGTCCTCTGTTTCAGTGAAAGGGGACACGAGATATTGATAATTGCCAGAGACATAGCTCTAGGTAACTTCTTCTGAACATTTGGAATTGGCCGAAAATCGGCATATTGCCTGATTTTGAAGATAATATCTTAAGTGATAACAACCTTTACCAAGACACATTTATATTAAATCAATTATGAATGCATAATGAAGCAAAATCCATTAGTTTTCAAATTTGTTTGGGACTTCGCCCCCCCCCCCCCCCAACGAACATGTTTGGCCGCTGTTGATCTTCCAGTGCTGGATCTGCCACTGTTGATCCGCCAGTGATGGATTTGCCGCTGTTGATCTTCCAGTGATGGATCTGCCGCTGTTGATCTTCCAGTGCTGGATCTGCCGCTGTTGATCCGCCAGTGCTGGATCTGCCGCTGTTGATCCGCCTGTGCTGGATCTGCCGCTGTTGATCCGCCAGTGATGGATCTGCCGTTGTTGATCTTCCAGTGATGGATCTGCCGCTGTTGATCTTCCAGTGCTGGATCTGCCGCTGTTAATCCGCCAGTGATGGATCTGCCACTGTTGATCCGCCTGTGCTGGATCTGCCGCTGTTGATCTTCCAGTGCTGGATCTGCCGCTGTTAATCCGCCAGTGATGGATCTGCCACTGTTGATCCGCCAGTGATGGATCTGCCGCTGTTGATCTTCCAGTGATGGATCTGCCGCTGTTGATCTTCCAGTGCTGGATCTGCCACTGTTGATCTGCCAGTGCTGGATCTGCCGCTGTTGATCCGCCAGTGCTGGATCTGCCACTGTTGATCCGCCAGTGATGGATCTGCCGCTGTTGATCCGCCAGTGATGGATCTGGTAAGTGGTATATAATAGGTTTTGGTTCTACTAGGAATACGCGTGTAACGACTGGTGAGTTTAAATCATTACGTGCTGCCTAATTGCTAGCATTGTCAAATGCTAATTTGTTATGTCTTCATGGACAGCTTATCGTATTTGGTTGTTGTAAACAATATTTATTGTCTGGAAAATCCGCATTTATTATAAGCTATTTCACTGATATGAAGGTATATTGAAGAGCTCACTCAGTGAGCGAATTATTGGATGTTTTATAGACCACTGCACTGGATCTGTAAGTGGATTATAACTTTTCACGGTAAAAACCTCGCATTCATGTCTTATCTTCACCGGTATGGATTTGCCTTGTTTTCCAATGTCCATTTTTGGACCGATGCCGTGCCGATCCTGGACTTTGTTTTACGTTTTAAGGGGGTTACCCGCTATACCGTATACATAATGAGCTCGTACGCGATGGCAGAAGGCAAACCTGGCAAACTTCGCCTGGGTCTCTCGACGTACTCAGCAACACTTCCAAAAGTTAATTTTTACGCGTCTCGGAATGTGCACTGGCCACCGGACAGACCGCTGAAGGTATTGTCAGACCATTTTTGTTACGAGGCGAACACCGCAGTGGAAAGCAGCCGTGATAACTGGTGGTCATTATTATGTGCACAACACCGAAGCCTATGTCGCGTCCATCCTAAACAGAGCGACCCGGCTCCGATCTGGCCAGTGGCTCGTTAGTCCCCATTCCTGGTTTATCTTGCTGGTTTATCTTGCTGGTTTATCGGGTGATCTTCGGAGGACGTCAAAGAACGCTACCGGCTCCACCGCGACTGAATACCAATGATGGAGACAGCGGTCACCGGTCACCGGACACGGGTCACTAAACCGGTCACTGGTCACCAGTCACTGGTCACCGGTCACTGGTCACTGGTCACCAGTCACCGGTCACTGATCACCAGGTGATCACCTGGTACCGTTCACCAGTCATCGGTCACCGATGAACAAAGGTCTGCTTTGAAGCAAATGTTGAGGTCAGACTCGGTCACCATCCTACATATTAATGTGAGATATACTAATGGTCATGTGATACACAATATTAATGTGAAATATGCTGATGGTCATGTGATACACAATATTAATGTGAGATATACTGATGGTCATGCGATACACAATATTAATGTGAGATACACTGATGGCCATGTGATACACAATATTAATGTGAGATATACTGATGGTCATGTGATACACAATATTAATGTGAGATATACTGATGTTCATGAGATACACAATATTAATGTGAGATGTACTGATGGTCATGCGATACACAATATTAATGTGAGATATACTGATGGTCATGTGATGTGATCAGTATAATGTGAGATATACTGATAGTCATGCGATACACAATATTAATGTGAGATATACTGATGGTCATGCGATACACAATATTAATGTGAGATATACTGATGTTCATGAGATACACAATATTAATGTGAGATATACTGATGGTCATGCGATACACAATATTAATGTGAGATATACTGATGGTCATGTGATGTGATCAGTATAATGTGAGATATACTGATAGTCATGCGATACACAATATTAATGTGAGATATACTGATGGTCATGCGATACACAATATTAATGTGAGATACACTGATGGCCATGTGATACACAATATTAATGTGAGATATACTGATGGTCATGCGATACATAATATTAATGTGCGATATACTGATGGTCATGCGATACACAATATTAATGTGAGATATACTGATGGTCATGCGATACACAATATTAATGAGAGATATACTGATGGTCATGCGATACACAATATTAATGTGAGATATACTGATGGTCATGCGATACACAATATTAATGTGAGATATACTGATGGTCATGAGATACACAATATTAATGTGAGATATACTGATGGTCATGCGATACACAATATTAATGTGAGATATACTGATGGTCATGCGATACACAATATTAATGTGAGATATACTGATGGTCATGAGATACACAATATTAATGTGAGATATACTGATGGTCATGCGATACACAATATTAATGTGAGATATACTGATGATCATGCGATACACAATATTAATGTGAGATATACTGATGGTCATGCGATACACAATATTAAAGTGAGATATACTGATGGTCATGCGATACACAATATTAATGTGAGATATACTGATGGTCATGCGATACACAATATTAATGTGAGATATACTGATGGTCATGCGATACACAATATTAATGTGAGATATACTGATGGTCATGTGATACACAATATTAATGTGAGATATACTGATGGTCATGCGATACACAATATTAATGTGAGATACACTGATGGCCATGTGATACACAATATTAATGTGAGATATACTGATGGTCATGCGATACACAATATTAATGTGAGATATACTGATGGTCATGCGATACACAATATTAATGTGAGATATACTGATGGTCATGCGATACACAATATTAATGTGAGATATACTGATGGTTATGCGATACACAATATTAATGTGAGATATACTGATGGTCATGCGATACACAAAATTAATGTGAGATATACTGATGGTCATGCGATACAGAATATTAATGTGAGGTATACTGATGGTCATGCGATACACAATATTAATGTGAGATATACTGATGGTCATGCGATACACAATATTAATGTGAGATATACTGATGGTCATGCGATACAGAATATTAATGTGAGATATGCTGATGGTCATGCGATACACAACATTAATATGAGATATACACATTATGGTCTGTATATCTGCGATGGTCATGCGATGTACAATATTAATGTGGTGAGATATACTGATGGTCCTGCGATACACGCTTGCTGCCTTTCTATAAATGATTAGGAAAAATGGTGTTAATATGTTTAAGGAGTCAGAAGCAAAATATTTAAGATACGATATAACAGCTTCGAATATATTATTTGAGATGTGCCCGTTCTAAGATACGAAAAGAACAGGCAACATGACTTGCTGTGTTTTGTTTTGTACACCCTTTGTTTTTATTTGTCAAGAGGCACACCTCTGGTGCCTTTTTATTTGCTCATTAAATTTGATTTTACCAAGAATAATTATGTGTGATGACGACACTAAATTGTTGATATTTGAACAAACTATTTCAGCGAACTTACAGGGTGTCCCAAAATTGATAGCGGTTGGTGGTGCCCATGTTTCAAGCGTCTCCCACGACCGGCGAACAAACGGAATTTTATCGACACCTGGTTGTGGGCACATGTCGGGTGATATCACAGAACCCCATGGCCGACCCGAGCGTAGCCGATTCTGCACGGCAGAAGTAATTTCTTCGCAGGTACCCAAAGAGCCTGTACCACAATCCACATATCGTCAATGGTGAATGGGTGCAAGATATCGATGCATAACCACACGGTTGTAAATGGTCAGAGGTGCCATGGCCCAGAATCAGGTCGCTAGTGAATCGTACCCATTCAATGGTTATAAAACGACCGGGTTTGGGCTCAAAACAGCGAGGAGTTGCATATCACCGAGACGGTCAAGCGGCGTCCTGAAAGTCCTCGTCTGTGGCATGACGAGCCACATAGGCCTCTCTGACCTGCATATTGTGCCCCGCGGCCAGACAGCCACTGCCGATCACTATGTCAAGGAAGTGCTGAAATGGTCAAAATATTAGCGAGGCTGCGAAGACGGGGAATGGCCTTCCAACCGATGTCAAACTCCTGCCGGACATGTCTAGAGCTTTAACAAGACGGCGCTCTAGTCGATCACGCCAAGAACACCGATCATTGGTTTCGCAGCCACTTTCGGGCCTTTGCCGAGAAGGGGTATAACCAGGCAATGACCCTGACCTGTCACAAGACCGAAAATATGTGGGCAGTCGTCAAGTAGGACCCCAACAAGATGACGCTCGCTACCTCAGAAAAGGCCCTCCAGTACAAAACCTCCAAACGGCATGGAGGATAATCAACGCACACACACACTCGGCAACCTGATGAGCGAGGTGCCGGAGCGCATGTTGGAGTGCTCCCGAGTCTGTGGGGGATACGTGGGAAAAAGGTCATGAACCAACCTTATCTTGCTTGTTTTTTTAAAAAAAAGTTAACGTGAAACAACCGCTCATCAGTTTTGGGACACCGTGTACTCCTTTTTGACAGTTCACTGGGTTGCAAGTGATGTCGGAAAATGCATTATTCTAAGTTTCACGTTGATAACTCAATTGATTTTTTTTAACTCGTCCGAATGTTCGTCAGGGGGCAATGCTTGTCCCCGGTCACTGGTGTGTTGCAAAACGTCCGATGTTTTTTCAATCCTTAGCACAATAATTTACAAGTTATGCTTTATTAGCAAAAAAGGTAGATGCAATCGAAGGCCTTTATTAGCAGTGCCTTTATTCTCTAATGGATGATCTTATCGTGTGCTCGATTCGAATAATTATTGATGGATTGATTCCTTGTTTGGAATGTTATAAATATTGGAAATTGTCACCCGTTGTGTTCGTCTGTGGCGCAGCCGTCCCCAGCCGTCGGCCGGTCGTAAACCCTCCATCAACAATCAATCCATCATCTTCAGCTGAGCTGGAGCGCCAAGAGAAATCGCTGCTTTATCTTACTTGGAGGTAATATGGCTGTAAAGTTGATGCGGCTGTAATGCTGCCATCATCCCAATAGCGCTGCATATACTAGCCGATGTTTTGGCGATAATCTGTGGATATGTTCGTGTTGCCGTCTGTCAGACAGTGCCTTCTTACATACCACACTACATCGTGTCCAGAAAGGTGTGTCGCGAAGCTGCGGTGTACGGTGAGGAAATTGAGCGCAAAATAGGCAGCGTAGATTGTCTCATTTTTTCCTAATGTTTTTTTCCTTCATTAGTTGTTATTGAAGAAGCTCTTGGCGTATGATATTCGTTCCATAGCTATGTTATTCGTAGCTCACGCTGGCACGGATTTTCCTCGCCTCACGGAAACCGGCATGTAAACCGTTACCATCATCGAAGCCAATCGAATGCTATAATGCTATGCATCGAATGCTATATAATGCTATTATAGGCCTGCTCATGGGGAGCATGCAGATGTCAGCCCGCGCACACCGAATGCGGTTTGACCATGTCGCAGCCGTTGGTGCCTTCAAGGCCCACGTGAGGTCCGTTTTAGAATACGGCAGCGTATTCTGGTCCGGCGCCGCGGTCACTAGCACACGACGACTCGAGCGTATGTTATCAACTCTTTCACGTACCTCTTGAAAGTGGGAGAAAGGGACTCTGAAAAGAGGGTCTTCTCGGCTCGTCTCCCACAAATGTTAACCCGTGCCGTGCCGGTGCTCGGCGCCACCTTCGCTGTGCCGGGGGCGTCGTTTCGTGCCCCCCCCCCCCTCCCCCCTCGAACTTGGCTCCTATGTATGGGACGTAGACAAAAACCGAAAACACCGTTCGAAAGCTCGTCAAAAATCATTTTGAAACTAATTTAGTCATTTTTGTTCTCGCTCAGGTCAATATTGTGCTTACCCGAGGTCGTCAAAAGTCAGATTTTCGAGTTTTAGGAATTCGCTCCAGATATCCCAAAATATCTCGGGAACTATATGCTAGCTAGAAACAAACGGAAAAAAGCAATCGAAAGCTCTTGAAAATTTAGTTGCCCAAGTGTCCTTAAATTTGAGCTCAGGTCAATAGTTTAGGCTCCAAGGCCATCAAAGGTCAAAAAGGCTATTTTTTGGCAAAACATTTTTCGCAAATAATTGTTTGCCTAATAAAGATTAAGCAATAATGTCAACTGATCAATTTTACCTCAGGTCAAGGTCAAGTGGTGACCCAAGTAGGTCATGTGCATATTGGGAGACGTCTCTCGACGAAACAAGCACATTGGTGTCGGTTCAACTTCTCTATCTTCATTCTGTCGAGAGTTATTGATAACAAAGTGTTGGTGACCTCGGATGACCTCAGATGACCCTGCAGGGGTTACTGAACAAAAATTGCACCTGGATCATTAAGAATGGCCTAGGATAACATGATCCAGAAGGAATTGGACTGATATCATGCATATCCCCGGAATAGGGAGTACTTGAATATTTCCCCATTGACTTATAATGGGAGGTCACGAAATTGACTCGACCTTAGGTCACCTATATCACAAATCCGAGATACACGAATTGTAGGTACCAAGGAACTTATGACATCTTGTAAGTTTAATACCGATCGGTCAAAAGCTGTGGCTGTGGTACGACCGACTTTTTGGAGGTGGGGTCATGTAACCTGGCCTGGTGACCTGGCCTGAGATGACTCGAAGGTCATGAATTTCACACAATGTGGGAATTGATGTCCGAACACCTATGCCAAAAACGTCGGCGCTGCGCGCCGCTTTTTTCCACTATCCTCGAAAAAACCTTAGGGGGGGGGGGGGGGGGCGTCTAAACGCCCCCCCCCCCCTGCACGGCGCGGGTTAAAGTATCTCTCACTCAGCAACCCTGGAACTGATTTATTTGGGAATTCCTGTTATTTCTGTATGATTGTATGGTGAAAGGCGGAAACGTTTACAAGCAAAACAAATATCATAAAAGGAGCGATGGGTAGTCGACCCGGAGTGAGGGCCAACTGATGAGGACTGCACCCAGTAGTCGACCCAGAGTGAGGGCAAATTGATGAGGACTGCACCCAGTAGTCGACCCGGAGTGAGGGCCAACTGATGAGGACTGCACCCAGTAGTCGACCCGGAGTGAGGGCCAATTGATGAGGACTGCACCCAGTAGTCGACCCGGAGTGAGGGCCAACTGATGAGGACTGCACCCAGTAGTCAACCCGGAGTGAGGGCCAACTGATGAGGACTGCACCCAGTAGTCGACCCGGAGTGAGGGCCAATTGATGAGGACTGCACCCAGTAGTCGACCCGGAGTGAGGGCCAACTGATGAGGACTGCACCCAGTAGTCGACCCGGAGTGAGGGCCAACTGATGAGGACTGCACCCAGTAGTCGACCAGGAGTGAGGGCCAAATGATTAGGACTGCACCCAGTAGTCGACCAGGAGTGAGGGCCAACTGATGAGGACTGCACCCAGTAGTCGACCAGGAGTGAGGGCCAACTGATTAGGACTGCACCCAGTAGTCGACCAGGAGTGAGGGCCAACTGATGAGGACTGCACCCAGTAGTCGACCAGGAGTGAGGGCCAACTGATTAGGACTGCACCCAGTAGTCGACCAGGAGTGAGGGCCAACTGATGAGGACTGCACCCAGTAGTCGACCAGGAGTGAGGGCCAACTGATTAGGACTGCACCCAGTAGTCGACCAGGAGTGAGGGCCAACTGATTAGGACTGCACCCATTGGTCGACCAGGAGTGAGGGCCAACTGATTAGGACTGCACCCAGTAGTCGACCTGGAGTGAGGGCCAATTGATGAGGACTGCACCCAGTAGTCGACCCGGAGTGAGGGCCAACTGATTAGGACTGCACCCAGTAGTCGACCCGGAGTGAGGGCCAATTGATGAGGACTGCACCCAGTAGTCGACCAGGAGTGAGGGCCAACTGATTAGGGCTGCACCCAGTAGTCGACCAGGAGTGAGGGCCAATTGATGAGGACTGCACCCAGTAGTCGACCCGGAGTGAGGGCCAATTGTTGAGGACTGCACCCAGTAGTCGACCCGGAGTGAGGGCCAATTAATGAGGACTGCACACAATTTGCATGATTCAATCACACTTTTCCTCATATTTGGCCTTTTGCTCAGTGCTGAGGAAACAACTTACCTACTTTGTTAAGTGGCCAATGTCGGATCTTGAAATTGGCTGGTAGGCGTCTTTGACGGTGGGTTGGAAGCTTTGAGACCCAACCCGTCTCAAACAGGTTTTTTTTGCGGATTCCGTCCTCTTCTTTTGGACAAAGGACCATTTTAACCGAATTATTTATAACGTGTCATGTTCTTGCGATAAGTTCATGCCTTATTCGTGCAAGAAAAATGAGGTTTATGAATAAGTACCTGCCTAGCTTGTGTGGATAATGAGATAACACTTGTGAGATAACACTTGAGTTTGATATGGCTTTTATAAATACAGCTTCGATAATTACCATCTTCTTCATTATTTTCTTTATATAATAACATGCCACGTATCAACTTACCTCATGCCAGTGCAGTGTGGCAAGTTGACAAATTTGAATTTGCTATACACTTTGGGCAATAGCTCATTCCTCATAACCTCCTTTTTTTTGGGTCGCGTGTTCATCTGACCACAGCTCCTTTAACCTAGCTTACGATCACTTACTGCAGCATTTCAAGGTTTCCTCCATAAAATCTCGTTTCATGCAGCATGATCTTATGTTCATACACAACATTTTTCACGGCCGACTTGACAGTCCCCAGCTCCTGTCATGCTTTCACCTGTCGGCTCCGGCTAGACGGATCAGGTCGCCTGTGCTCTGGCATATACCGTTTGCACGCGTCGCTGCTGTGAAAAATGGATAATTTTTGCCGAATTTCTTCCATGTGTAACGAGTTTCTTAACGCCTGCGTATCCCTAGATTTATTTTGCTCGCCATCATCTGACTACAAATCCGCTGTCCGGTCACATGTAACTGTTTCTCTACTTGATTACAAATAAATAAACAAACAAACAAACAACTCGGACAGGTGCCTTTTGAACCTTTTGAGCTCGCAGCCAGGCCTCACCACGCGAGGGCTCACTGACTGGTTATGTGTGTGCGTGTGCGTGTGCGTGTGCGTGTGCGTGTGCGTGTGCGTGTGCGTGTGCGTGTGCGTGTGCGTGTGTGTGTGTGTGTGCGTGTGCGTGTGCGTGTGCGTGTGCGTGTGTGTGTGTGTGTGTGTGTGTGTGTGTGTGTGTGTGTGTGTGTGTGTGTGTGTGTGTGTGTGTGTGTGTGTGTGTGTGTGTGTGTGTGTGTGTGTGTGTGTGTGTGTGTGTGTGCGTGTGCGTGTGCGTGTGCGTGTGCGTGTGTGTGTGTGTGTGTGTGTGTGTGTGTGTGTGTGTGTGTGTGTGTGTGTGTCTTGTCTGTCGTCTTGCATGCGTGTTATTTTAAGTGAAAGTCATAGTTCTATCTCCTGACTTCGCCTGTAACCGGGTTTTGTGCCTGTTGGTGATTTATAAATAAACAGATAAACATAAACAAACCATAATCTCTGAACAACTCATATGAGTTGTTACCATAATCTCTGAGCAACTCGTATGACTTGTTACCATAATCTCTGAACAACTCATATGAGTTGTTACCATAATCTCTGAACAACTCATATGGGTGACTAGATAATTGAATAAGCTATCCATCGGTATCTAAACAATATGTTTTACGCCAACAGCTTAGCCAATACAATAGCCGAAGAAGTTGACACACTTGCCCTGCTCTCCCCTAACGTAAGGACTCCCCTACTCCCCTAACACATATACTTCCCTAACCACTCCCCTAACATAACATAACACATAACCATTCGGCACTACGCGCTACCAGACACAGAACATATTGGGTTAATTGAAACTTGAGCAACAACTCCTTCGATTTTCCGTCGCAATTGTAACGATAGCATAGTGGCTATTACAGTGATTCATTAAGTATTCCATAAGATCCATTTTTGGTAATGCAAATCCTCTCAATAATTGACACATTATGCAGTAACTATATCACTGTCACCAATGTATCGGGGCCTTTTTTTTACTGAACTCTGGTAGTAGTGGCTGTGACTTGTACCTCGTTTGTATGGTCGGAATACACCGGCGTGTGCGCAGAAACAATATGGTCCGATATGTTGGCGCAATCAACGAGTGATAAGGGATTTGCCAATGTATCTAGATACTTACTGACGTCCTGCGTATGGTGTTTCTTGGTAGACCCATCCGCGGTATGTAGGTAATGTCCTATACAGTCAACAGAGATGGGTCAAGAACATAGGTACCAGTGTACTTTGTTTGAAGCCGTACATTTTAAACACTTATCACAACATAACAAAAATCAAGCAATCTACATTTGAATGCCTTTCAACGGGCTTGACAACGTTGCTTGGCTGAGCTAGGAATACTCTGGTTTAGCTCGAGCCCGGGCGTCTTTGTGCCAGCGTGGGAGAGACGGGGTGCTGACTAAGTAAGACCCCCCCGCGCCCTCGGACAGTCATCGGACTGCGTTATCAGTCGAGTTACGAGCGGTGAGTATTGCTGACTTGAGCGGCTGCCGTGGCGATAACGGCCGGGATTACCGTGAGTCGCTATCGTTTCTGAGAAGATCCTGCCAGTAGGTACGGTCCGGCTGTAGTGACTCACAGCCCCTCCGTCTCACAACCCCTCTCACAGCCCCTCTCACAGACCCTCGATCTAATGGACGCTCATGATCAACACGATAACCGTGTTTATTGCCGATGACAGGTCCACGGTTACCCAGGCCACAAGCGTCGTGGCTGTCCCAGGCGAAAGCTAATTAGTCGAGTCTCCGAAAGCGGACTGAATGATGATTTCGTACAGAGTCCCTCAGCGGATTAAATGGCCAACAGCAAACTCAATTATTGTAGAATAAGTAAATCAGAGTATCAAAAGAACGGTCCGATCAAGCCCGGTGATTGTGTTGGGAAGCTGGCTGGTATGTTGAAGAGGTTGTAACAAGGCTGATCCAGGTATTGCGAATTTGAAGACAGCAACGCCGTATATGGTCGGCGCGTGCGTGTTGTGTTGTGATGTGTGTTGTGTTGTGTGTGTTGTGTTGTGTTGTGTTGTGTTGTGTGTGTTGTATGTTGTGGTGTGTGTTGTGTTGTGTGTTGTGTTGTGTGTTGTGTTGTGTGTGTTGTGTTGTGTGTGTTGTGTTGTGTGTGTGTGGTGTTGTGTTGTGTGTTGTGTTGTGTGTGTTGTGTGTGTGTGTGTGTGTGTGTGTGTGTGTGTGTGTGTGTGTGTGTGTGTGTGTGTGTGTGTGTGTGTGTGTGTGTGTGTGTGTGTGTGTGTGTGTGTGTGTGTGTGTGTGTGTGTGTGTGTGTGTGTGTGTGTGTGTGTGTGTGTGTGTGTGTGTGTGTGTGTGTGTGTGTGTGTGTGTGTGTGTGTGTGTGTGTGTGTGTGTGTGTGTGTGTGTGTGTGTGTGTGTGTGTGTGTGTGTGTGTGTGTGTGTGTGTGTGTGTGTGTGTGTGTGTGTGTGTGTGTGTGTGTGTGTGTGTGTGTGTGTGTGTGTGTGTGTGTGTGTGTGTGTGTGTGTGTGTGTGTGTGTGTGTGTGTGTGTGTGTGTGTGTGTGTGTGTGTGTGTGTGTGTGTGTGTGTGTGTGTGTGTGTGTGTGTGTGTGTGTGTGTGTGTGTGTGTGTGTGTGTGTGTGTGTGTGTGTGTGTGTGTGTGTGTGTGTGTGTGTGTGTGTGTGTGTGTGTGTGTGTGTGTGTGTGTGTGTGTGCGTGTGTGCGTGCGTGTGTGTGTGTGTGTGTGTGTGCGTGTGTGCGTGTGTGCGTGTGTGCGTGTGTGCGTGTGTGCGTGTGTGCGTGTGTGCGTGTGTGCGTGTGTGCGTGTGTGCGTGTGTGCGTGTGTGCGTGTGTGCGTGTGTGCGTGTGTGCGTGTGTGCGTGTGTGCGTGTGTGCGTGTGTGCGTGTGTGCGTGTGTGCGTGTGTGCGTGTGTGCGTGTGTGCGTGTGTGCGTGTGTGCGTGTGTGCGTGTGTGCGTGTGTGCGTGCGTGCGTGCGTGCGTGCGTGCGTGCGTGCGTGCGTGCGTGCGTGCGTGCGTGCGTGCGTGCGTGCGTGCGTGCGTGCGTGGGTGCGTGTGTGCGTGTGTGCGTGTGTGTTGTGTGTGTTGTGTGTGTTGTGTGTGTTGTGTGTGTTGTGTGCTGTTTGTTGTTGGTTGTTTTTTGTTTGTTGTTTGTTGTTTGTTGTTTGTTGTGTTGTTTGTTGTATTGTTTGTTGTGCTGTGTTGTGTGTTGTATTGTGTGTTGTGTGTTGTATGTTGTGTTGTGTTGTGTGGTGTGTTGTGTTGCGTTGTGTTGGGTTGTATGTTGTGTTGTGTGTTGTGTTGTGTTATGTTTTGTGGCGTGTGTTGTGTTGTGTGTTGTGTTGTGTGGTGTGTTGTGTTGTGTTGGCTTGTGTATTGTGTGTTGTGTTGTGTGTTGTATGGTGTGTTGTGTTGTGTTGTATGTTGTGTGTTGTGTGTTGTTTTGTATGTTGTGTGTTGTGTGTTTTGTTGTTTGTTGCGTTGTTTGTTGTGTTGTTTGTTGTGTTGTTTGTTGTGTTGTTTGTTGTGTTGTTTGTTGTGTTGTTTGTTGTGTTGTTTGTTGTGTTGTTTGTTGTATTGTTTGTTGTGTTGTTTGTTGTGTTGTGTGTTGTGTTGTGTGATGTGTTGTGTGCTGTGTGTTGTATGTTGTGTTGTATTGTGTGGTGTGTTGTGTGTTGCGTTGTGTTGTGTTGTATGTTGCGTTGTGTTGTGTTGTATGTTGTGTTGTATGTTGTGTTGTGTTGTGTTTTGTGGTGTGTGTTGTGTTGTGTGTTGTATGTTGTATGTTGTGTTGTGTTGGGTTGTGTGTTGTGTGTTGTGTTGTGTGTTGTATTGTGTGTTGTGTTGTGTGTTGTGTTGTGTGTGCGCGGTGCGCCTTCAGTTGTGGATTACTTAGACGTTCCTGTTGCTCCTATCAGCTAAGCATGCTCGGAAACTTCATGTTTTATAATAACCTACCATGTATGTGTGTTATCACTTTAATCGTTTTCCTTCGCTGCGACTGTGTTCTTGCATTTAAGCCGCGACGTTATTCATGGGGCCAACGTTACGTTATTCATGGTGACACGGACACTTCTCGCGTGTTTTGTAATCGTGAATGCTCGCGCTTTTGTAAGGAAAAGTGGAAGGCTGCTACCGTTACCGCTCTCCAGAAAAAGGATGACACTACGGACCCCAATGACTACCGCCCAATTTCAGTCCTTCCGGTCGTGGCGAAGTTATGTGAGCGTGTGGTCTGTACCCAGTTGATGGCTTACTTGGCGACCCACCATGTACTGTCCCTCAGTAGTACGGTTTCCGGCCGGGACTGTCCACAGAGGCGGCCCTGCTCGACGCTGTCACTTACGCAACAGACAACATTGACAGAGTCATGATGACGTCACTCGTCACAGCTGACACGTCTCAGGCCTTTGACAGCGTCGAGCACGGCCGTCTCCTGGACAAGTTGGAATGGTATGGTGTTCAACGTGAATAGTTCTCAGCCTGGCTGCAGGGGCGTACCCAGATGGTGCGGGGTGGTTCAAGCGCGCTAGACGTGATTCACGGGGTGGTCCAAGGGTCCATCTTAGGTCCTGTACTGTTTTTGCTCTTCACCAACGATTTGCCGCAGCACCTCCCATATGGGAGGATCGTGATGTATGCTGACGACGCCCAGTTCCTTGACGCTGACTTTCTATCAAACGCCCATGCTCTAGAAACTCGTGTTGAAAGTTCTCTAGTCATAGCTATGAAGTGGTTTACACAGAACCGTCTCAAAATTAATCCGGCCAACACGGAGATGATCCTCCTGAGATCTCGCCGTCAAAACGTCACCATCGACTTCTCTGTTCATTTCGGCAATGACAAAATTTTGCCCTCACAAGGTGTCAAGGTGCTTGATGTCGTCATCGACTCGCACCAACATGGAACAGCCACATCACGTCTGTTGTTCAGCGTTGCTACTACAGCGTGGGTCTGGCGCGAATCCGACATAAGCTGTCGAAATGCATCAGACGTCTGTTGATAGAGGCTCTCGTCTTCCCCCACATACGTTATTGTATAACGGTGTGGGGAAACTGTACCGCAGCACAGAAGCTGCGCGTCCAAAAGGCGTTTACTTCAGTGTCCGCGTCGTGGCCGGACTCGGCCGCCGCAACCATGTCACTCCGTCATTAGGGGAGCTGGGGTGGCCTAGTGTTGAAGGAAATGCTCACCGATTACTACAATGCGCCACCTCATCACTTCCCCCAGCGCCTCAGAACTGTTGCGCCAGCGAGTGTTGCGGCGCGCCGACGTGTCCGACCGCATCACGCGCGCCACTGATGGCGGCCAGCTTGAGCTGCCCCGCGTGCGGACGGAGTTCGCCAGGCGCGTTTTCCTGTGCCGAGCCGTGCGCGCATGGAACGGTCTACCGCCAAAGGCTGGACAATAGCTGCATGTGCCTCTCTGTAGCGGTATTGACCGTCTTGTGATTGCGTATTCTGCCACTCTTTTAACGTTGCCACCATTGTGTTTTATTGTGCGTGTTTTATACTATAGCGTTTCACATACATGTGCTATTATGTAATGACGTGGATGCCATACAAACCATGTAATGGAGGATCCGAATACATTATCTATATCTGTATCTGTAAGGAACATGCTTTCCAGTGTGAACCGTTTTGTCTAGGATGGGTATGTGATAATTATTTATCGTGCAAATCTCGGAATCAGCCAATCTGCAAAGAACGCCCGTGTTTTGTGGGCTCGCGCGTATTTTCCGGGCTCGCGCGTTTTTCCGATGTTTTTTTACTGATTCTGACTTCTCTCATTCCTATGATAACCGATACAACATTCAATTCAATGCTATTATGATTATTCCTTTTTCACAGAGAAACGATGATCAACATTTGTTAGTTGCTTTGTGCGGTTCGTATTAAATCGTTCCACACAACCATATGTCTAATAATATTGATAATGCCTAATATCTTATCAATAATTAATTGTAGTTTGTCTCTATCTAATCACCGAGTGAGCATCGCGTTGTTTCTGTCAAAGCCTTTCTAGCTGATATCAGCAGAAGTCGAACGCTCCACCCCCCCCCCCCCCCCCCCCCTCTCATCTCCCCTCACATCACCGGCGAAGCTCAACGTAATCATCTCGATAAATCAGTCCCGGCCTTTTGTCGCTTACAAGCTGTCTATAGCTTATCTGCGCTGCTCAGTCGGAATATATTGATAAACATCCTCTGCGCATCGATAGGTGGAGTGCCGGGGGCGATGACACCTCGACAGGCCGCCTCTTTTTCCCAGCGCCGACTGCCCGGATAACGAGGCCGTCAGACGCCGATAGGCGGCCGCTCCGGTGGTGGCTCGCTGTTCTGGCCGGCTGGGGCCCTCCTCCGATTCCGCTCCGGTGGATCGCTGTTCTGGCCGGCTAGGGCCTCCTCCGATTCCGCTCCGTGTGTGCACAGGTGCCAGATATCCGTGGGCTATCAGCGGCTGTAGTGTAGTGCTGAGATATGGGTACGTGCGCCTGTTTTTTTTTCTCTCGAGAGGAACGGCGCAGTCTCGGCAGTGAAGGACCGCGGAGGTGGAGAATTGTGTCACTGGCAGGTCTCAGCCAGTGGCGGCGGAAGAGCGGGGGGGGGGGGGGGGGGGGGGGGGGGGGCAGGGGGCTTTTCTCCCCCCCCCCCCCCCAACTCAGCCGAGGGGCGCTTTGTGTTTGGCAGGGGTTGCTGGCCTGAGGGGGCGCTCTGGCCGCCTGAGAAGGGGCGCTCTGACCGCCGGAGAGGGGCGCTCTGGCCGCCTGAGAGGGGGCGCTCTGGCCGCTTGAAAGGGGCGCTCTGGTCGCCTGAGAGGGGGCGCTCTGGACGCCTGAGAGGGGTGCTCTGGCCGCCTGAGAGGGGGCGCTCTTGCCGCTTGAAAGGGGCGCTCTGGTCGCCTGAGAGGGGGCGCTCTGGACGCCTGAGAGGGGTGCTCTGGCCGCCTGAGAGGGGGCGCTCTGGCCGCTTGAAAGGGGCGCTCTGGTCGCCTGAGAGGGGGCGCTCTGGACGCCTGAGAGGGGTGCTCTGGCCGCCTGAGTGGGAGCGCTCTGACGGCTTGAGAGGGGGGCGCTCTGGCCGCCTGAGAGAGGGCCCTCTGGCTGCCTGAGAGGGGTGCTCTGGCCGCCTGAGAGGGAGCGCTCTGACCGCTTGAGAGGGGGCGCTCTGGCCGCCTGAAAGGGAGCGCTCTGGCCGCCTGAGAGACGGCCCTCTGGCTGTCTGAGAGAGGGCGCTCTGGCCGCCTGAGAGGGGGTGCTCTGGCCGCCTGAGAGACGGCCCTCTGGCTGCCTGAGAGGGGGCGCTCTGGCCGCCTGAGAGAGTCGCTCTGTCGCCTGAGGGGGACTCTTTGGCCGCCTGAGGGGCGCTCTGGCCGCCTGTGTTTCAAGGCCTCATCTTACATAGATTTGAAAGGAAATAGTATCCGTTCACGAAAACACATGCTAATTTGGATGAAGCAATATGCCAAACGTTTATATTTGATACACAAAAGCGTATACTTCAACAGACCATAATTTAGCAGACTTGTAAATCGTGAGGTAGCAGCAAAGTCGATTGAAACCCTGGCGGGTCTTTGTATACAAAATATATATTTAACCCTCGCCCTACGGGAGATTTTTCACCTTGTTAACTTCCAAACCAAGCAACATAGAGCAACGCGGTAAGAACCAACATGTTGCCTGTCATGTTTAGAATCTAACAGTATGGAATTTTTAGGTTTCGGGTCAACGAGTGATCTTCCAGGTTAAGTGAATGACCTCGATCGACCACGTCCAGAACAGCGATTTTGCTCTGTCAGAAAACCTCAAAATGAGAAATGTATAAATGTAAATAAAAAGGCATGTTCCTAGACAAGTTTTGTCTCAGAAATGCAGAAAAGGTAATTATTTATTCGTATCTGGTCACAAAAAGGCCAAAAAAGTTATTAAAAAATGACGTCATGAATTTCTTACACTTAGCCATCACTCAGTCAAAAATAGAGATATTTCCTTGAAATTTGGTTTGAGTATTGTCCATACTCAGTTCTCTCACATATATTCCGTTTTTTAACATCTTTGAAAATTTTGATTTTGAGTTGATTAAAAAAAACAGTTTTTGGTCATTTTGGGGGTCAAAAACCCCAAATTTCGCAAATCTGTCGCAAATCTGAGATTGCCATTTTAAAGAAAATTACATTTTATATCTTAGCTTTATTGTGTTTGCAATTTGCTTCAAAACTCTGTTTCTCTACGATTTTTCAAACATTATCGTTCTTCCACCAACATGACGTCATCAAAAATAATTATTTCCCAAATTTCTCAACTAATTGCAATTCAATTTGTATAGCATACGTATAATTGTTGTATACTTAGCTACTGAAAATTTGAGAATGATGTCAGGCATGTCGTTTTAGGGCATGTCTAAAAAGTCATTCAAGAAAAACCTCAGGGGGGTCGTTTTAGGGCCCCCCGTAGGGCGAGGGTTAATGATCGTCAAGGCAAGCATACTTTTCCTTCGTTTGACAAAACGGTTGTGTATATCTATGCGAAGTTAAAGTTGCATCCGATTTTATCGAGTTTATGAAACACTTGTTTATGTTCCACTTCAAATTTTCTGTGACGTTACATGCATCCCTATTTCAAAGCCAGATGAACCATATAACATGTTACAAGCGCTTTGTGAAAAATACAATATTTGGATCCGTTGGAACGGTTTCGTTAGAACGTTTTTTTTTTGTTGTCAGTGTTCGTACGTGTTGTTGGAACGTCTTTTTATCCGTATATTTTTGGGATCCGTTGGAACGGTTTCGTTAGAACGTTTTTACAGCTTCGTACGTATTGTTGGCACGGGCTTTTCTTCGTATATTTGACAATGCAAGGGGTGGGGCCGCATTTGGAAGCGTCGTACGTGGATCCGTTGTAACGTTTTTTTTT
This sequence comes from Chirona hameri, assembly GCA_036785665.1. Lineage (NCBI taxonomy): Eukaryota > Metazoa > Arthropoda > Thecostraca > Balanomorpha > Balanidae > Chirona > Chirona hameri. The sequence goes on from JAXIVJ010016022.1 coordinate 29,163, forward strand.
TCTTCTCTCGTTTGAACGTTTTTCCAGCGTTCGTACGTGTTGCTGGAATGTTTTTTTGTCTCCGTATTTTTGACAATTGCAAGGGGCGGGCCGCGTAAATACATCGGACAACCTATTTACGCCGTATGGTTAGGTTTATCTACGAGATGGTCTGGTGGGTCCGGGGCAGGCGACAGCCCCCCCCCCCCCCCCCCCCCCCCCCCCGGTAGGTCGCAGCGCAGCGGGCGAATGCGAGTGGAGCGTTCTAAATGTGGGTCTCTGTGGCCGCAATTGCTGTAAAGTTTAGGTGAGGTCCGATTATGTTATAATAATTTTGTAATTACAATTTTGCAACTTCCACCCTCTTTTGGTGGATTCGAGAAAGGAGAGCATGAGCAATTTAAAGGGAAATATTCACCTTTTCCAACACAAAAAAATGGGGTTATCACTTGAAAGCGACAGACTAGACCAAAATATATTGTAAATTGATCACATTTTGCATATAAAGATTCCTACTGAGAGATATTTCAAGTTAAAGTTGATAAGCGTTCCACGCTTATAACGGTCGGTACTCACGAGTACTTGGTAACGAATTCACTGTCCGAGCGACAATTAGCCTGCCTACGCGTTGCTATGTATCATGAAGGCATATCATATGTTTCATGCACTCTATCTTTTGCGAATATGTACCAAACTTCTATGAGCAGTCAACAAGCATTTGCAAAAAAAAAACGTTTTGAAATCGGCAGGTTTAGCTTGGCTCCGGACGGCGAACTGTTTAGTTTGACGATTTATAATATATATATATATATATATATATATATATATATATAATATATATATATATATATATATATATATATATATATATATATATAT
>JAXIVJ010016023.1:0-25000 GCA_036785665.1 Chirona hameri
ACCTGACAAAAGCACTATACAGTGGACACTGACAGGGACAGGGGGTGTCAGAAATGTCACCGCCGTCGTTAAGAACGGCTCATATAACGGTGAACTAAAACTGATTCAGTAGAGCTATTCTTATTATTATTATCTATTCTCAGTAGATCTATTCTTATTCTAAGAAGCAATTGTCGTACACCGCAGGCAAATATTTAGAAAACACGGCGAAACCCCAGCTGTCTCATAGAAAGCCTGTCTCGTACGATCGCTGCGCTGGTTTTGTATAATATATTTCAATCGCGCAAAAGCAAGGAAATTGAAGTGCAATACCTGGGCTTTTTACGTATCAACGAATTTATACGCATCGAGATCGTCTCCAAATTGGTCATTCTACAGGATGCAATGAACACAATATCAAACTTTTGAAGCTATATTGGTCAAAATTGCCACTTGAGTCAATGTGTGTCAGCGCGCCATATATGTAATGAGTGGTTGGGCGGGTTCCAGGAACCGTCTGCGTGCGGTGTCTGGAGTTTGACGGCTGATCTTCAGCTGAGAGGGCGTCTGTCAAACGAGAGGCGGGCCAGCACTTGAAGTCATTCAAAATCTGGCGCTTACTATTCCGAACCGCGCTGACATTAGTTAGATTGAGAAGTTATTAATGGTCATAACTATGACAGTCATCACTTAACTCGTCGGATATCTCGCCATTGGATGAGGAATTGTATGTGCGTCTTCTCGATATCGCAAGAATTAATGTTCTGCGGTATAAGAGTTTGAGCACGCTCTCGGATTTGAAGTGCTGTGAGGGATGAGCGCAGGCATGCATGTACGGAATGCCGTCATTGGATGTACCAGCTCGATATTCGTTATATGAAAAGGGGATCCAGAGCATGAAGTATTCTTGCATTTATATATTAGTTTCCGTTGTTGCTATACAAGTTTACATTCAGAGAACTTCGTCAATTTGGAATTATACTGACACGTTTTAAATTGGACAAGGCACGTCAATGATCAAGCTTGAATCTATTTTTCCTCCCTTATTGGTCCCGCAGGTGGTCACCATGGTCCATTCTCCGATTCTATTTCCGTCCGGCCATTCGAGAGGAACAGCGGTGATGAGGTGATGAGGTAGTTCGGGTGAGCGCGGCCGGACGGTGCCAAACGCGGACACCTTCTGGTCGACCTATAACGGGCCGTCTATTCTGAGCATCCGCTGGGCACCGCGATCAGACGCTGGAGCGTCCGAACATGATCCGGGGCAGCTACATCACTCGGCCCGAACGGTTCGTGTTACCGGCTAGTGAAAGAGGCTCGCTTCTGTCCGCTCATTCCTCTGGAAACGACGTGCCGGGCTTCAGAAACGTAGAGCGACCGGGGTATTCAGCCCCATCCCTGGAAACGCCGTGCAGAGCTTGAGAAAGGTAGAGCGATGGGGATACACCGTGTGATATAGCAGGTGCGGAAAATAGAACCAATATGCCATGACTGCTCGAGACAACAGACTCTGGCGAATATGCTGACGCTGTCAGTGCTGGGAAAAGGCTGACAGAGCGGATAATGTTTGTGGCGGGCAGGTTGCTGGACTTGGAACGTGATTGCTGTAACTTCTGGTAGCCACGGAGGCGTAACAAGGGTGGGCGGCTTTCCCGGAAACTTTCCAAGGTAGTGTGGGGGCGCGCCGTGCGGGCATCTGCTCCAATCTAGCGTTGATGTCTCAAGTGGCAACAGCGGACGCAGTTCTGGCCACATCCTATATGGCCACTAAGAACACTGCTTGGATGGTTAAAAAGTTTGTGTGTTTATAGCCATGCGATGTCACATATGTAATTTCTGCAGAATTTGCAATCGCAGACAAAACAACATAGATTAACATCTGCGATTTTGAAATTAATTGATGTAAATCACAAAACTACAAAATATATAGATATTCTGACATGAAAAGCAAAAACTACACAAATATGAAATGGTATTTTCAAAATGTTAAAGCTGATATATTGATAAAGCTGAAAGAATGCGTATTCTCACAATAAATAACACCAGCATCATCACCGCCCTCATATTCATTCACTAAAATGTATGAACCTATTTCTCCTCAGGTGTCGGGGTGAAGGATGGCGGGGACGGCGGGGTCCGAGCCCCTATCCACCGTCATGACCACCACGTTCTCCAACATCGTCTCCAACACGTCCAACAGCTCCGGCGTGTTGGAGGATGAGGATGAAGTTCCAGCCTGGGGCCTGGTGGCCATGGTCACCACCTCCTGCATCCTGGGAGTGGTCATCCTGACGACCGTGATCGGTGAGTGATGATGTACCCTGCACATATCGACCAGCACAGCGATTCTCAAATAGGGGGTAATTACCCTACTTAAGGTAATTAAGGTAATTAAACCCTCGGCCGTGGGTATTGGCAGTTGAGGAGCTAAGATATAAATTATAGCTGATTCGTTTGATGGTGGCGTACAATGTTATCATGCACTGTGTGCAACGCATGAACAGATATCTTTGCATTATTGCACATACATCTATCCAAGTCTCTGTGCACTGCTGCCACGTTATCATCAAAGCAAAGAGCATCAAAGCCATCTAATATAAATGATGTTCAGCTTTGTGTTACCGTTTCAGTGTATGGTTTGTGTAGGCTGGGAACCACTGCTTTAGACTTAGAGCAATAGCTAACATTTCTACTTATACAGGGTGGGCCAGAAATAAGTAGGCCGGAGTTTTCTCTCATAAAATCTTCTTTTTTTGTCAAAAATAAAGTCAAAAATCGGGTGTGATTATATTGACAATAACATGGCACGACAGATACACAGCCCATGACGGCACTGGCTGACATACACTAGTCGTCCTGACACATCACATCGGGTGCTCGATATGCGCACCCCGACGCTCCTTCACTAGCGGTAGACGGACGTCCTTGAGGTGCAGAACTGCTCTGTCCATCATATCCTCCGAGATTCGGGCCACTTCACGGATGATCGCGTCCTTCAGCTCGGTCGTGGTCTTCAGTCTCCACGTATACACTCTATCTTTCAAATACTCCGTTCTTGTTCTTGGAAATGTCTTTCTTGCCGTTCTTGGAAATGTCTTCGCACCCAGTCGAGTGACTCTCGAGCGGTATGTGGCGTCGCGCCATTTTGCTGGAACCATTCACGACTGCGCAGTGGTCGTCATCTCCCCATTCTTCCCCTGACCTTTCCAAGAACGGCACATCCGCCTCAAGTCGACGATCCCATGGGCCCCTTACAGTCCGGATCTCAACCCGCTGGACTTTTTCATGTGGGAGTATTTGAAAGATAGAGTGTATACGTGGAGACTGAAGACCACGACCGAGCTGAAGGACGCGATCATCCGTGAAGTGGCCCGAATTTCAGAGGATATGATCGACAGAGCAGTTCTGCACCTTAAGGACGTCCGCCTACCGCTAGTGAAGGAGCGTCGGGGTGCGCATATCGAGCACCCGATGTGATGTGTCAGGACGACTAGTGTATGTCAGCCAGTGCCGTCATGGGCTGTGTATCTGTCGTGCCATGTTATTGTCAATATAATCACACCCGATTTTTTTAACAAGTTATTCTTGTCATCAAAACGGGTAACCGTATCATTGACGCTGAGAACCATTGGACTAGGAATACCTCCACACGCCCAAAACAGATCGCCACACACACCCCATACACGTCTCATGCGGGGTAGCAGGTCGGATGCCAGCATAGTACATACCTACACCATACACACCATACACGCCCTACACAATACACGCCAATACTGACCCACACAAGCTTCACACAAGCATCACACACACACACACACACTCCCCACACAAGCCCACTCAGGCCCCAATACACACATCACACAGGCCCCTCAAATAGTATACACGCCTCACACACTCTCGCGCATAACCCACACAAGCCCCACACAAGCCCCACGCGCCCCACACACAACTCACCCGCTACACATACGCCCCACACTCCCTCACTCCCACACTCCCACACTCCCACACTCCCACACTCCCACACTCACACACTCACACGCTCACACGCTCACACGCTCACACGCTCACACGCTCACACGCTCACACGCTCACACGCTCACACGCTCACACGCTCCCTCGCTCCCTCGCTCCCTCGCTCCCTCGCTCCCTCGCTCCCTCGCTCCCTCGCTCCCTCGCTCCCCCGCTCCCCCGCTCCCCCGCTCCCCCGCTCCCCCGCTCCCCCGCTCCCCCGCTCCCCCGCTCCCCTGCTCCCTCACTGCCTCACTGCCTCACTGCCTCACTGCCTCACTGCCTCACTGCCTCACTGCCTCACTGCCTCGCTGCCTCGCTGCCTCGCTGCCTCGCTGCCTCGCTGCCTCGCTGCCTCGCTGCCTCGCTGCCTCGCTGCCTCGCTCTCTCACTCCCTCACTCCCTCACTCCCTCACTCCCTCACTCCCTCACTCACTCACTCACTCACTCACTCACTCACTCACTCACTCACTCACTCACTCACTCACTCACTCACTCACTCACTCACTCACACGCACACGCACACGCACACGCACACGCACACGCACACGCACACGCACACGCACACGCACACGCACACGCACACGCACACGCACACGCACACGCACACGCACACGCACACGCACACACACACACACACACACACACACACACACACACACACACACACACACATACACACAGGCTCTACACAGCCCCCGCAGGTCTATGCACGGGTCCCTCACACAGCCCATAATACGTCCCACACGGGTCCCTCACACAGCCCATAATACGTCCCACACGGGTCCCTCACACAATCCATAATACGTCCCACACGGGTCCCTCACACAGCCCATAATACGTCCCACACGGGTCCCTCACACAGCCCATAATACGTCCCACACGGGTCCCTCACACAGCCCATAATACGTCCCACACGGGTCCCTCACACAGCCCATAATATGTCCCACACAAGCCTACTTGCGCCGCCCGCTGCCGGCACCCTGACGCTCGCGTGACCGGTGACGCTCCTGACCTGCGATGATCGGATTAGGAAGTTCGATAATGACCTGTGACAATGAGGTCTGTCTTGTCAAACGACCACCTCGGGAGCCGATGTGTCGAGAAAGTGTCAATAGGATACGGCACCAGGTCAGACACGGCAATGTTTTCAGAGAATTTCGTGACAGCAGACACGTCAGTGTCTGCAGAGAATTGCGTGGTAAAAATATCTCCGTTTTTTTGTGTGGAAATATGTCTACTGGAGCTGTTGGGTTTGATAAGTCATTTTCCCACATCGGCCAAGATAAGGGAACCCAAAGATGGCGAAGTGGTGGCGTAATATCGGTCCTCTTTGGCTCGTATATTTAGCCGCATTGGGCGGAAACCGTCGATTTTATTATCGGCTTTGTCGACGGTGGTGAAAGAAGTCTTTGTATACTGGATGTCTGCATGATCCAATTTCGCTGGACATATATCCAGCCTGGACTCGTCTCTATTGCGCTCGATACTAGTCTGCTAGTTCTACGGTAGTATGGGGATGCATAGCTTGATAGTTGATGGTGAGGAGATAGTTCGACGTCCCAGGCATTCATTATATATGGATGAAACCATCATGGAATAACCATTCACATATGTTAACGGGAAAGTAATTGCGTCATTCAAATTCAATGCAGTTTGCATGTTTATTTTATCAGATAGATCAGTGTCAGAAAAGTAAGATCTGTTAACAAAAAATATACAAGTAAAATATACAAAACACAGATATTTCGTATATGGTTGATAGCTCTATGAACCCCTGATAAACAACGGTACATTACTCAGCATACTTAGAGTTAAATGTAACATGTAGACTTGGCAATTTTCACTACATCTTCTACTTTCACTCCTTCCAAAAACTTCCACCACCTTATTGTACAGGAGCCAGAATGAAAACTACCAAAAGTCTTTCTTCAAACCAAGAGGCATACTGCATCTACAGAAAGGAAATGTCAGTATCCTTCTGTTCTGGTGCGTGTTCACCAGCTGGCGGACGGACGGCCGGTGTTTTGCCTGAGGTCGAGCACGTGTGTCCGGACAGGTCACGTCGTTCTCCCTAACGATTGCCGTTTGGAGTGGTGCTTTGGCACGCGTTCAGGCCTGTGCGTCCATTTCATTAGCCCGGTCCGGGGCGCCTCTTGATTGTGCGAGAGGCCACTTCCGCCCGCGCAGAGAGAGAAGGTGGCGGCGAGAGGCCACTCCCGCCCACGCCGAGAGAGAAGGTGGCGACGAGAAGCCACTCCCGCCCGCGCCGAGAGAGAGAGAGAGAAGGTGGCGCCGAGAGGCCACTCCAGCCCGCGCCGAGAGAGAAGGTGGCGTCCCCCTCTCTCATGGGTGGGGGACAGCGCGCTGCTGATGTGAGAAGCAGCACTAAATGGAGAGCAAGGAGCTAGAAGAATTGGCTATCGTTGTCCGTTGTTAGAAACAGTGTCCGTTGTCCGTTGTTAGAAACAGTGTCCGTTGTCCGTTGTTAGAAACAGTGTCCGTTGTCCGTTGTTGGAAACAGTGTCCGTTGTCCGTTGTTAGAAACAGTGTCCGTTGTCCGTTGTCCGTTAACAGTGTCCGTTGTCCGTTGTTAGAAACAGTGTCCGTTGCCCGTTGTTAGAAACAGTGTCCGTTGTCCGTTGTTAGAAACAGTGTCCGTTGTCCGTTGTTAGAAACAGTGTCCGTTGTCCGTTGTCCGTTAACAGTGTCCGTTGTCCGTTGTTAGAAACAGTGTCCGTTGTCCGTTGTCCGTTAACAGTGTCCGTTGTCCGTTGTTAGAAACAGTGTCCGTTGTCCGTTGTTAGAAACAGTGTCCGTTGTCCGTTGTTAGAAACAGTGTCCGTTGTCCGTTGTTAGAAACAGTGTCCGTTGTCCGTTGTTAGAAACAGTGTCCGTTGTCCGTTGTTAGAAACAGTGTCCGTTGTCCGTTGTCCGTTAACAGTGTCCGTTGTCCGTTGTTAGAAACAGTGTCCGTTGTCCGTTGTTAGAAACAGTGTCCGTTGTCCGTTGTTAGAAACAGTGTCCGTTGTCCGTTGTTAGAAACAGTGTCCGTTGTCCGTTGTCCGTTAACAGTGTCCGTTGTCCGTTGTTAGAAACAGTGTCCGTTGTCCGTTGTCCGTTAACAGTGTCCGTTGTCCGTTGTTAGAAACAGTGTCCGTTGTCCGTTGTTAGAAACAGTGTCCGTTGTCCGTTGTTAGAAACAGTGTCCGTTGCCCGTTGTTAGAAACAGTGTCCGTTGTCCGTTGTTAGAAACAGTGTCCGTTGTCCGTTGTTAGAAACAGTGTCCGTTGTCCGTTGTTAGAAACAGTGTCCGTTGTCCGTTGTTAGAAACAGTGTCCGTTGTCCGTTGTTAGAAACAGTGTCCGTTGTCCGTTGTTAGAAACAAGTGGCATAACAACGTGCAGCTGCAGTATTTTGAAGTCGTATAAAGTCGTATGAAGACATAATATGTTCAAGGGCTATTGTTCTGTCCGTTAGCTCAGTTGACAAGTAAGCCAACCCGAATGTATCTCCATCCTTTCAAGGCGTGGATGACCGAGTCTTCTGGAATGCGAGCCCAGTTGGTAAACCGTAAACACGCCTGGCAGACCCATCTCCATCCCGGCAAGGATGATCGGATCGTCTGGAAATCGAGTCGCTACACGAGCTACCTATTTAGCCTTCTCTGGAATGACTCGTGGTCCGCCGCAGCTCCCCGCGGCCACAAAGGTCAGCGGACGAAGATAACTTTGTCGAGGTCAGTCGCACGTAAGGGTTTCTGCTCTTAATTGCGTTGGTGAACAGAAAGCGCGCAATTTAAACGTTCGGCGTATGTACGGCCGTGCTTTCTGATAAACGAATGGCTCACATCGCTACAACCCATCCAAATAGCCGGACTAGTTAAATATATCAAGAGGTCAGCTCGTTCGGCGTCAGCGGAATCACAGACGAGATTATTTCGTCATTTGATAATATCGTGGGAAATACTCAATAATGCCTCGTAGAATTTGGCACGCTCCACTTCGGCCTGTCATATCAATCACTTGCACTTGACACTTGACTATGACACTTGACTACACACTTGACTATCAGAGTTCTTCAGTGGATAATGGCATGATGAACAAGAGAGAGCAATTAAATATACGAAACGAGGAAACTCGCGCGATAATTAAACTCGCATCTCGTGTGATTTCTAATAATTATACTCAGAATAACGTTTGAAACAATTCAAACTATCAGCGTCATGGAATATTTGGGATCAACTAAGCTTTGTGCACACTGCGAGAGTTGATATAATACTAATCACCGGGCGGGCGCGAAGCGCCCGTGCGGTTTCTCATCAACTACTAGACAAATTTACATTTGACCCGGCCCGAACCGGACCGACCCGGCCCGAACCGGCCGTATAGACGCTTTTCGGAAGCTAATAACTTTGCAACCCCTGCTCTGATTGAGATCGGGTTTTCACTATTGGATAGGACCATCAAATCAATTTATATTTGGGTATAGTGTGTTCTGATATGGGTGGCACCACAGCGCGTGGCACATGCAAACGTCGAAATGAACCAAAATAATTATTGATCAAAAATGGCTTGATTTATCTAAGCATTAATTTATACGATGAAGCATGCCGCGCTCAGGACGTACTCCCTTTTGGCGGATTCGAGAAAGGCGATCATGAACAATTTATACAACTTATTTTTACCGAGCGGGCGCGAAGCGCCCGTGTGGTTTCTCGTCAACTTACTAGACAAATTTACATTTGACCCGGCCCGAACCGGCTCGAACCGGCCTGAACCGGCCTGAACCGGCCCGACCCGGCCATACAGACGCTTTTCAGAAGCTAATAACTTTGCAACCACTGCTCCTATTGAGATCAGGTTTTCACCATTGGATAGGACCATCAAATCAAGTTTGATTCTGGTATGGTGCAACGGTGCGTTCTGATAGGGGTGGTACCACAGCGCGTGGCACACGCAAACGTCGAAATGAACAAAAATCATTATTGATCAAAAATGGCATGATTAATCCCAGTAAAGCGCCTTTTTGGGGCGATGACCGAGCGGACGTGCACTGGTAAAGCTAAAACAGGTTTGAAATATGGAGCGGTACGGAAGCACACGTGGTAGTAACACATAGTCCTTTTAGTCCTTTTAGTCCCCCATACTAATTGCCAGGCCTCCATGCATGCCAACATAAAAATTCAGTTTTATTAAATTGCACATGATCTTCTTTCTCGAACCCACCAAAAGGGAGTACGTCCTGAGCGCTGCATGCTTCAGCGTATAAATAAAAAATGCTGAGATAAATCAAGCCATTTTTTATCAAGAATAATGTTTGTTCATTTCGACGTCTGCGGGTGCCACGCGCTGTGGTACCACCCCTATCAGAGCGCACCATCACAAAATATAAATTGATTTCGTGTCCTATATCCAATGGTGAAAACCCGATCTCAATCGGAGCAGTGGTTGCAAAGTTATTAACTTCCGAAAAGCGTCTGTATGGCCGGGTTGGGCCGGGCCTGGCCGGGTCAAATGTAAATTTGTCTAGTAAGTTTACGAGAAACCTCACGGGCGCTTCACGCCCGCTCGGTAATTAACTTTTTTTGTATACGCTGATGCATGCAGCGCTCAGAATGTACTCCTTTTTGGTCGATTCGAGAAAGGAGATCATGAACAATTTAATCAAACTAATTTTTTGTGTTGGCATGCATGGAGGCCTGGCATTTTTTATTGAGAACTAAAAGGACTAAAAGGACTATGTGTTACTACCACGTGTGCTCCCGTACCGTTTCATATTTCAACCCGTTTTATCTTTACCAGAGGGCGCCTGCTCGGTCATCGCCCAAAAAGGCGTTTTACTGGTTAATGCAGTTTGTCCCAGGGAAGCAACAGATACCGCTCGGTTACAGCCTATTAAGGCGTTTTACTGGTATTATTTAATAAGCTTTGTTAACGTGTATTGCTCCGATTTAATATCATAATTGTCATTCAAAGATCTCTTTCGACATTACTAATCACTTTAGGATCATGCTTTGAATCCTCTAGACAATGGAATCGTCATTCCATCCTCTGACAGTTTAGGTGGCTTAAGTAGCTATAAAAGATGTTGCTTTTAAGGCATTTCTATTAATGCTTAGAACACCCTTCTTGAATTCCAATTCAGAGTATTTGTCAAGCTGCCAGGGCTAGTTATCATTTGGTAATCCAGTCAGACCTGGTTAATGGGCAGTAAGCCTGCCGAACTGAGGACATCGTTTAAACCAGAAGCGTACTCACATCGATCTTGGTTGAAATATGGACGACAGGTGCTGATTTCGAGTACTCACATCGATCTTGGTTGAAATATGGACGACAGGTGCTGATTTCGACGAAACTTTCTGCCACTGAGTTCGGTGAGAAAGATGGGTTGAACTGCTTGCTTGCGTTTTGGCTTTTGGTTTTGTTGCAAGGAAGAAGTGGTTTCACAACTTGTTTTTTCTTAACTTGCGATGTAGATATGTCTCTTAATAACTCCAAATGACTTAAAACAAACTGTTATCACTTTGTGTCTCGTGTGATTCGAAATGATTCAGTGAATGTATTCATCTCCCTTCGCAATCAAGGCTGGGTATGTATCTTTTGATAAAAATATGATTAATTTGCAGAACTGAAGCACATTATTGCATCTAGTGTATTGCAGTCTGGACGATGGAGGCTTGACACCTTACGGGGATTTTCTTCTGCTGAAATGAGGGAAGATCAAAAGATTCAGCTTTTAATCTTCCGTTATTTCAAAAGACTGCTAAAGCCTTCGTTATTTGGTTATAATTAAACCACCTGTCAGGATGGCTTGTCAAACAAACGAAGAATGTTGCAGCGGATATTTCCAGCAGCGAGTTCTAGTTTCGTTGAGCTACCAATGGCTCTATAACAAATAATTAGGCCATAATGGAAGCCATTAATGATTCTGTTGTGAACAGTCACCAATCGAAACGGTGCCCACACCAATTCCTGATGTTCAAAGTTTTGCAATTTCACATCGCACTACATCATTTTGATCCACTTTCAGTCAGAATTTGCAATCAATTAGTTTGCTTGGCAGACATTCCAGTGGCCACAGTCGTGCCAGCCAGCCGCTGGTCCTCTTGTTTTCAGTTGAATTTCCACACTCCCGTTGGATGGTGATATAAGTTAATAGTGTTATGTATGAACATGGTCTTAATAGAATCCGCAAATAATATAAACAGGATAATGGCTGTTGGTTTTATCTAGGAGGTAGCACATGAAGTCAGCTTTTAACCTTAACTCTCGTGGGTCATGACCTGTCTAGAAGTTTTCGTCCCATGGTGCTGATCAAGATTTCGCGCCTTGTCGCGAAAGTTCCATGTAGATGTAATATAAACATTTGAAAGGAAAGTGATCAGAATAGACAGTAGGGTAGCAACAGGCAGTCATTTACCCAAAACTTGCTGAATTAAACGAATAAACGAAAAGAGACGGCATTGATGTCACCTTCTGTTTTGTTTTTCACGGATCCAACATGTATGCATATACTTAGCATTATTCATAAAAACATTGCTTTCTTGGAATTACATAATGACATCACAAGCCTGTCAATCGGCAATCAGCAGTTCTCCACCTTTCACCACACCTTGCACTGACGTATAGACGCCGAGTGGTGACCGTCTGTTCCGGGAGGTGCGTTCCGTCTGCTCCGAAATCACCAGCTTCCGCGTCAACGAGGCGCCCGGCGACCGAACTCAGGTCTGACAAAGTCTGCCAGATCGCTCCACACCAGCCGGGGCCGCCGAGACGCCAAGCAGATTGATCAACAGCTCTCCGAGAAACACAGCGTTCGCGGCGAACGGAGACGGCGCGGCGATATAATCGGTCCAGCTGAGCCAGGGGTCGGTCGAACTACTGCGGAGGTCGGCAGAGCAACTGGTGGAGGTCGGCAGAGCAACTGCCGGAGGTCGGCAGAGCAACTGCAGGAGGTCGGCAGAGCAACTGCCGGAGGTCGGCAGAGCAACTGCAGGAGGTCGGCAGAGCAACTGCCGGAGGTCGGCAGAGCAACTGCCGGAGGTCGGCAGAGCAACTGCAGGAGGTCGGCAGAGCAACTGCCGGAGGTCGGCAGAGCAACTGCAGGAGGTCGGCAGAGCAACTGCCGGAGGTCGGCAGAGCAACTGCCGGAGGTCGGCAGAGCAACTGCCGGAGGTCGGCAGAGCAACTGCAGGAGGTCGGCAGAGCAACTGCCGGAGGTCGGCAGAGCAACTGCCGGAGGTCGGCAGAGCAACTGCCGGAGGTCGGCAGAGCAACTGCCGGAGGTCGGCAGAGCAACTGCCGGAGGTCGGCAGAGCAACTGCCGGAGGTCGGCAGAGCAACTGCCGGAGGTCGCAGAGCAACTGTCAGAGGTCAGCAGAACTGCTGTCGGCAGGTCGGTCCAGCAACTGCCGGAGGTCGGCAGAGCTAGGAGAGACTTGGGAACGCCAAAATGTTTCTGTTTGGATCCTTGCAGCGGACAGACAAATCACTCTTTTACAGAATATCTGCATATATCATTGCCAAGTCGCATCAATTGGATATAAAAAAACAAGTTTGACATTTGAGCCATCAGATATAATTCAGCTGTTACAAAGCAAAATCTCTGAAGGGTCATTTCGGTTTTACCCCAAAATTGCAGGTAATGCCGAATGAGTCAAAGCAGTTTTATTTTACTTCGAACTTCAAGTTTTACGAGCTTTAAGCGTTTCTAGTGAAGTGTTTACGGATTAAAATCCCATTGTAAGCAGTCGCAGACTAAAATATTTTGCAGACTTGCAAATACAGCGATATTTAAAACCACACATTTTTACTTTTAATTTGCGAGTGTTGCAACCACAGTTGTGCCTTTTGAAGGATGCCATTCAGGAGAAAATGTTTATGGAAATAGAAAGACGTTCTTTCAAAACACTAAATTTGTGAAGACCAAGACCAAATTTGGCAGCGCCGAAATTTGCCAGTGATATTTCCGCTTGGCCCCGGGAGACATATCTTCAATCTTTTGCTGTCGAAAGCTTAACCGTGGGGACAAATATCTTAATTTCATATTTGGGTTATGCTTATACGAGTACATTGCAGATTCAGGCACAATTATTAATATCCAAGTATCATGCACCAACGAAAATGTATAGCCCTCTAAAATAGCACCTTGTTGATGTTTACGTACCCTAAAAAGCGCTCCAACCGCGCTGCATCTCAGTAAATGGCAATACCGGCGCGATTTCGGCAGCAACACACCATTTATAGCTAAGCCTTCTGGAACTGTCAGCAGAAGCCGGCACCTCCCACGTAATTGACATGTCCGGCTTGACCCGTAGTTAGGTGACCCTGACCTGACCCGGTCTCCCCTATTGTTGGAGGGGGCCGAAATGCCGCGTCGTAGGCTGTCCAGTTGCCGAGCCGTAGGTCAGCGCTGGAATTGTGCCTGTGCCGGGGTGACTGCGCCCCCGTGTCGTTATCGTTCGCCGTTAGCGCCGGGAAGACCACAGCCTTAGGCTGCTGAAGGCACGTCACATTGGAGTTGGACGTCTATCCAGTATCCAGCGGCCAGTGACGGAGGCGCTGTGGTGGTGACCGGTGGATGAAAGGATATTTTTGACACTCGCAGCGGGGTCCTCTTCATTCTGTTTTGTAACTGAACTCCTTCACTAGTTTTTTTCTTCAGATAGACCATTCAGCCTCTGTCCATTGCATTGTATCACGGTATGAATATATAAAAGCGTTATATCTTTATTCTACTTCCACGTTTCCTGATGAGCACGCTCATTTTTTGCCAAATATGTTTTAGACAGTACATTTATATCCAGTAGTTGTGGTTTGCCAGAATTGCTTTACAGTAATTGCAGATACCGTGCCTCAAATCAGCATTTTTCTCTTGTCGGAGACAAATAGCATATTTGACCACACCGGAACGTGCCATAATTCAGCAGGAGTTCAGTGATATGATCACGTAGTTGGAGCTGACTTCGGAAGCTGCCGAATGTTCTTCGGTCACGTTTGGGGCCTCCGTCAAATTCAGAGCGCTATCTTGCCGAAATATGTCAGATTTCACATAGTAATGTAGACACTAAGGGAGATATGTGACGCGATTTGAGAAGGCAATTGCCAGACTGAGATTCGACTGAATTTGCTCCCTGAATTTGCTCAAAGCATTTCGATCGGATTTGTGATCACTCGGTATTGGTTTGATATGGAATGTGTTCGGATGTATAAGGATAAGGTATGAGGAAGACGACTGGGGCCAATCAATGCAATTTGTGACAGCAAATCAAAAAGCCACTGAGTTAGAAGAAACTATTTCTTTGTTTCACAGATTAGGGAGCAAAAAGTTCCGTATCACATTATTTCACATTACCTGATGTCTGACCAACTTCATGTTTTTCAAGACGGTGTGGGTTCATTCGCGTAGTGTACTAGTTGAGGAGCATTAACGTGCCTCGATTTCTGTGGTGGCAACCACAAAGACGCGTCAATATGGACATACACAAGAACATTACTTTAGAAAACGCCTCACAGAATCCGTCCTCGAATTACAGCCAATCCTTACGCTAAGGCTTACACATCAGCTCCGCACAAATGCGCTCAGTGCTGGCCGCTGGGCTGCAACCATTCTGAATTACTTCAAACACCGGGACTGTCGGAGCTTTCTCGGATGAGGACTTGTCGGCTTACGGCCGCATCCGACGAGGCAGGGCGTCGGCGAATGGACCATTTCCCCATCCGCATCGATTTCATGGTGGTCTGCCCCCGGCGGCTGGCCGTCCGTTGTTCAGGACCGCTGACCGTAAGGAGCCACATCCGAGGAGCCTCCCTAGCGCCGGACACATCCGAGGAGCCTCCCTAACGCCGGACACATCCGAGGAGCTTCCCTAACGCCGGACACATCCGAGGAGCCTCTCTAACGCCGGACACATCCGAGGAGCCTCCCTAACGCCGGACACATCCGAGGAGCCTCCCTAACGCCGGACACATCCGAGGAGCCTCCCTAACACCGGACACATCCGAGGAGCCTCCCTAACGCCGGACACATCCGAGGAGCCTCCCTAGCGCCGGACACATCCGAGGAGCCTCCCTAGCGCCGGACACATCCGAGGAGCCTCCCTAACGCCGGACACATCCGAGGAGCCTCCCTAACGCTGACCGTAAAGAGCCACATACGAGGAGCCTCCCTAACGCCGGACACCACATCCGAGCCAGCCCAACTCCAGACACATCAGAGCATCCCTAACGCCGGACACATCCGAGCCAACCCAACTCCGGACACATCAGAGCCTCCCTAACGCCGGACACATCAGAGCCAACCCAACTCCGGACACATCAGAGCCTCCCTAACGCCGGGCACATCAGAGGCAACCCAACTCCGGACACATCAGAGCCTCCCTAACGCCGGACACATCAGAGCATCCCTAACGCCGGACACATCAGAGCATCCCTAACGCCGGACACATCCGAGGAGCCTCCCTAACGCCGGACACATCCGAGGAGCCTCCCTAACGCCGGACACATCCGAGGAGCCTCCCTAACACCAGACACATCAGAGCCTCCCTAACGCCGGACACATCAGAGCCCCCCTAACGCCGGACATTGATCCAGACATACGGCAGTAGTTCGTCATGCAGGTCAAGAGCAAGAGGCCATGCCCGGGCTGAGCGAGCTGTTCTGGGATAGGGCTAGCAAGGAATGATGTGTAGCTTTGGGGCCTGGTGGATTTCATCCAATAGTCCGCGAGACAGGTCAGTTTCGTAATGATCCATTGTTCTGGCGAAATGGGACTAGCTCTGACTGACAGGGGCGTCGCCACCGGGAGCAGCAGCCCCCCCCCCCCCCCCACCCCACTCCAAATAAAGTGTGCCCCCCCCCCCCCCCCCCTACAACCGCGATCCAAACCTTAAAGGGAATGTTTCACCGTTCTGAAAGGTGTCAAATATACGCTAGTTGTAGTCGAAAATATGAAGCAAGTGCTGCTGAAAACGATGGTGATAATTTTCTCTCGAAAGTCACTTAACTTTATACAAATGAAGTTTTGTTTTTTTAAATTGGGATGATGGTGCCATTATTGAGCTGTAGACCGCCGCTGATTGGCTGAGAAAGTGGGATTGGCTGAAAAAGTCGCTGTCAGCCAATCAGCGGCGGCACTAGCCTAGACCCCATTTTGCAAACTATAAATTGAATTGCTTAAAAACGTTTTTTTTGGGGGGGAAATGACCTTAGTATTCTCAACATTTCAATAACGGCCAAAGATAATGGCCGTCTCAATTCAAAACCAATACAAAGATGAAACATTCCCTTTAAGGTATTTAGGCTAAGAATCTACATTATTTGGAAAATATTTTTGTCATCGCTCAAAACGACGCGGAGCAGAATTTTTGGGACGACACAAAATGGATACATCCTAAATACAGCCTTGATAAGCGCCACCCGATCGACAGGGGCGCCACCAATATTGGCGAAAATGTTGCAGCCTACGGACGGACGGAGGGGCGCCGTCACTGGCTGGAGTGGTGCTGTCACTTGCCGGAGGGGCGCGGTCACTGACCGGAGAGGCGCCGTCACTGGGCGGAGGGGCCCCGTCGCTCGCCGGAGAGGCGAAGTCACTGGCCGGAGGGGCGCCGTCACTGGTCGGAGGGGCGCTAGCTTTGCATGGGCGCCTCGGGTCCAAAGGACCAGGTCATGCCCTGAATGACTGTATACTCGGTACGCCACTGGCATCTGACATAGAACCCTGCGTCAGACCAGAATTTGGCTGATATATTGTGGCCATATAGGTGTAATTTTTGTATGTAACAGAACATCTTTGACAACCTGAAGTGCATTCATGTCAAGGGTGAACAGCATGTTTACAACTGAGTATATGTTTTGGTTTGCGGGGTGCTGTGCATTGTGAGAAATATGTCAAGAACCGGAAAAAATAGCAGTGCCGGCGAACGGGCTAAGAAGTCTACCCGAGGCAGTAAGAGTGAAATAGCCGCGTCAGGCGCATTCTTTCGCGACTTTAGCGACCGCATCCGACATCGCAACAATCAACTGGGTCCTGTTCCTTCCACAGAGCTTTCTCAACGATGTTGTCCATGAAGTCACCATCACTGAGACATGCTCTTTCATAAGAACATTACAATTCCACCCGCGAACTTTGACTTTTGAGATTCCTGACGCATTCCTGGTAAGCGCTAGGGCAATGGAACGGAGTTGGTTTCAGGCCGCAGCGTAGTGTAGATAAAACGTAATGTGTCAAATGATTAATATCTGGAAGAAGGAAAAAGTCATGAAGTAAGAGTTCTGGTGATCCTCATTAAAATAGTTAAATGAAAATGAAGGAAGGGAAATAGAGTCGGCTCTTCTGAATGCGTGCGTACTAATGATGTCATTTGATAACCAAAATTTTGGTATACCCAAAAAATACCAATACCGAATCGGTTATTGGTTGGTCAGAGAACACATTTTAGGTATGTTTCGGTCAAGCAAGTCAGCGATATGCATCATACCGGCCACCTTTGTTTGCAGGAAGTTCGGCATGTTCTGCAGGTATCCAGCTGGGAAATAAGAATGTCAGGCAATTAATTTAGATTCTGATCATCAATACTATTAAGTATTATTGAGGTATTTCATTCCCTAAAAAAAATGCACCTGCATATGCAAAGTAACGCTTCCCAACCTCTTACACCAATATTGAAAGTCGGTCAAAAATCGGTAATTTTCGGGTTTGGAAAAATCGGTTTGGTTTTCGGTCAGCATAGCTACAATGAAATTGGTATCGGTATGGTCAAGTTTCAGGAATTTTCTGAAGATGACATCACTAGTGCGTACCATAATGTTGATTGTTGACTGGAAAATATGGAATTATGGGTCCGCCCCCCCCCCACTCAAAATTTCGTGGCGACGCGCCTGCCGACCGGTATTACGGTTTTAATATATCTAGTATTTTCTTAATTTTCGCTATATGAATGTTGTTTCTGAGACTATTTGAAGCGGCAAAGTGTATGCGATTTAACTTCGGTTTAAATATTGAGTTATGCCGTTCCCAAATCTCATCGCAGTTGTCGACTCCTACCAAGAAACTCTTCATTTCTACTTTTCTGACCTTGCTGAGACAAACCGACAAGCCTCTAGTCCCCCCCCCCCCGCCATTCCTCCTTTCCTCACGGCGTCCCTCTGTCTCGGCCAGGAGACAGCCGGAGGCGGAAGCAGCCTGTCAGCGACCCTCACCAACAGCTGCCGCCAGCTGAAGTTAATCGTCCGGACCCCCGGCCCCGCCTCGGCAGAACTGACACACAGAAGCCGTCCTCAGTTGCTCGTAGGTTACCTGAATCCGATTTTCAACTCCCTGGAGCCTAAACGACGGCGCGGTCGGCTGCAACGACCCTTGTACCACCTCGCTTGGATTATTCCTCTGAGGCTGGACTGGAGGCTGAACAGGATGGAGAGGGAGAGGGAGAGGGAGAGGGAGAGGGAGAGAGAGAGGGAGAGGGAGAGGGAGAGGGAGAGGGAGAGGGAGAGGGAGAGGGAGAGGGAGAGGGAGAGGGGGAGGGAGGACATTGATGGAAGAAGTAGCAACAGATATAAAGTCAAAATAATTTAAGAGTGCCACAAAATATGCATTAAACAGCTAGTGTTTTGAATAGGTTGATGTAATATTATGTGTGCCTCCATGATTTTGACTGAAAGTTTATAGCGACAAAGAGAGCATCACAATTTGTCCTCCTACCATCGACACCTTTATCATTTACCCGAGACTACCAGTGGATTACAGTCTACCGTGCGATGGATATAACTCTGTCTCAATTACCCTGCACTGTGACATTAACGACTTCACGCCTCTGCTATTCGCAGCCAATGAACCGAGGACCTTTAGGTAGGACCTGCCCATGACTCGTAAATTTAGACTCGTGACCCATGCGCAACACGTGACCTGTGGTGTACGGAACTCTTGGGTCCTGATTAATTAAAACCCATCCATGCGTTGACGTCCTTGACCAAGTATTGACATCATTCTGCCTTTTTAAACAATGACATTATACGTGACCTTATATGGCCTATGATACAGCTGCTGCCGGCTGCCGGTAGCTGTCCCCCCCCCCCCTCCATCCAGCATAGGTGCTGTGAACCAGTGTGTTGCCTGCCTCGCGCACTGCCGCCGCCGCCACCGCCGCCGCCGCTGCCGTCACCTAGGATCGCTGACCCGGCCGCCGTCAGCCTCCGCGTAATTGTGTGCCTTGTTCTCCGGCGCTGGTGACGAATCGGGGCCTGCTCGATCAGCGGGGACGGCAGTGGGGACGGCCGTGGGGACGGCGACGCGGACCGAGCTGGTCCCAGACCTGGTCCCAGACAGAGCTGGTCCCAGAGCTGGTCCCAGAGCTGGTCCCAGAGCTGGTCCCAGAGCTGGTCCCAGAGCTGATCCCAGAGCTGGTCCCAGAGCTGGTCCCAGACAGAGCTGGTCCCAGACAGAGCTGGTCCCAGAGCTGGTCCCAGAGCTGGTCCCAGATCTGGTCCCAGAGCTGGTCCCAGAGCTGGTCCCAGAGCTGGTCCCAGAGCTGGTTCTCTCGGCTGGTTCGGCAGAGACGCAGTGTGAGAGCTGGCAGTGCTGGTCAGGACGGCCGGGCCGGTCAGAGTATTGCCTTTTTTGCTGGTTGGCCCTTGTGCTTAGGCACAAAAGCAGTAACTTTACCCCTGCAGCAGCCCGCCGCCAGCTGACTGGATTTCGCTGGCCAGGAACGTGTAAATGTGGCTTGGCAGAAGGCTATCTAGCTGCAGCCCGCTCGCGATTACCGGTGTCTGCAGAAGACGGCAGCGGAGGGGAACATCTCGACTTTCCCTGATGCGCCGCCCCTGATCCAACGTCCGAGCTCTGTACGGCGGGAGCAACGAGACGCTTTCCCAGCAACAGCAGCCTTCCGCAGCCCCGTCACGCTTTCCCAGCAACAGCAGCCTCCCGCAGCTCCGTCACGCTTTCCCAGCAACAGCAGCCTCCCGCATCCCCGTCACGCTTTCCCAGCAACATCAGCCTCCCGCAGCCCCGTCACGCTTTCCCAGCAACAGCAGCCTCCCGCAGCCCCGTCACGCTTTCCCAGCAACAGCAGCCTCCCGCAGCCCCGTCACGCTTTCCCAGCAACAGCAGCCTCCCGCAGCCCCGTCACGCTTGCCCAGCAACAGTAGCCTCCCGCAGCCCCGTCACGCTTTCCCAGCAACAGCAGCCTCCCGCAGCCCCGTCACGCTTTCCCAGCAACAGCAGCCTCCCGCAGCCCCGTCACGCTTTCCCAGCAACAGCAGCCTCCCGCAGCCCCGTCACGCTTTCCCAGCAACAGCAGCCTCCCGCAGCCCCGTCACGCTTTCCCAGCAACAGCAGCCTCCCACAGCCCCGTCACGCTTTCCCAGCAACAGCAGCCTCCCGCAGCCCCGTCACGCTTTCCCAGCAACAGCAGCCTCCCGCAGCCCCGTCACGCTTGCCCAGCAACATCAGCCTCCCGCAGCCCCGTCACGCTTTCCCAGCAACAGCAGCCTCCCGCAGCCCCGTCACGCTTTCCCAGCAACATCAGCCTCCCGCAGCCCCGTCACGCTTTCCCAGCAACAGCAGCCTCCCACAGCCCCGTCACGTTCCTTCACAAACTCTACGGAGAAGTGGGTGCACTTGTCGCCTGGTATGTATGTTCGCTGAGCCGTTGGCGTGGTGACTGGTATGTATGGGAGCCGTTGGCGTGGACGTTTTTAGATCCGGATAGATGGCGCGTCGTTCGGCCTTTATATGTGTATTCTGGAAGTTCAAATGGGTCGTATTTAGTTGGGTCTAAGCGGAGTTTGTTGTTCGTACCCTGTGGCAGAGCCCGGAGTGGTTCTAAATATCTGTCCGTTTTACCGCAGACCGTCAGCCGAGAGGCTCTGCAAAATGGCGATATTTACGCCCAGTCAAGGCGATGGCAAAGTTTGGAAAATCTACATGCGAACTCGGTGGTTAATGAACAGTTTACCAGAAAAGCGGCCGACCCGTTGGCTCCCTGTTGCTGACTCCCGACTTCTGAGAACTTTACGCTTGACCGCTGGACGATAAACAGGAAGTGCGATTGCTGGCACATGGCCCATGATCAGTGATCACTACACCATGACCCCAGATAAGGTGTAAACTGTCCAATGCCTATGACGCCCATGCCTATGATGGGTGACACCAGCACGCCAACCTTGGCCCCAGCCTGACCTGACCCTGACCTGACCCTGACCTGACCCTGACCTGACCCTGACCTGACCCTGACCTGACCCTGACCTGACCCTGACCTGACCCTGACCTGACCCTGACCTGACCCTGACCTGACCCTGACCTGACCCTGACCTGACCCTGACCTGACCCTGACCTGACCCTGACCTGACCCTGACCTGACCTGACCCTGACCTGACCCTGACCTGACCCTGACCTGACCCTGACCTGACCCTGACCTGACCCTGACCTGACCCTGACCTGACCCTGACCTGACCCTGACCTGACCCTGACCTGACCCTGACCTGACCCTGACCTCTGTTCCGGCAGGCAACGTGTTCGTGATTGCTGCGATTGTCATGGAGAAGGGACTGCAGAACGTGGCCAACTACCTGATCGTCTCGTTAGCCGTGGCAGACCTGATGGTGGCCTGCTTGGTCATGCCTCTCGGAGCCATGTATGAGGTAAGTGGCGGCCAAACGAGGCCGGGTGAGGGGCTGGGCGCACTTGACAGGTAGGAACTGGTATGTACGGAAAGTCTAAGTAGTTAAAGCCTAAGTAGCCTAAGTGCTGGCCTAAGTTTGTTGTGAATTTCCGACCGAACTATAACACTTTTTTTGCGGAGTACGCTTCTTGTGGTCCAGTGCAAGACAAGATTGTTTTCAGTTTCGCATACCTTGAATCAACGCCAAAGTATCACAGATTTAGCCCGAAATCAATTTTAACCTACTTTGATGTCACGCAGCCTGAAACTGGTTTGAAAATGCACGTTTGTACTTCATGGTATGTATTCATAGTGTACGCCTGTCATACAGTCTAATTATGCATAAACCTGTATAAACCGGATGCATAGGGCACCGGCGCCAGCGATTTGAAACTATATTATTTTAAACTGACCCTGCCAACAGCGTCGCTACGCACGCTTAGCAACAACGCATCAAAAGCCACCACCCAGACTGCCCTGGTTGTCGACCGGTCGCACCGCCCTCACAACAGCCACCCGTCGCTGCCGAGTGGGCGCCAAATGACCTTTAGTGTCGTGAAAATTGAATGATACGTCTTCACCTGGGTCTGAGCGCAGAGTTATGGCAGCATCATTTCTGCGGCGAGCCCCGTGGCATTGCTCGCCGGAGACCAGCCCCCCCCCCCCCCCCCTCCGCCCCCTCCCCAACAGTAAATAACCCCACGCCATTGCACCCCACGACCGACCACTCATCTGGAAATTCCACGGGCGGACGTGTGAATATTGCACGGCGCCAGTAATTTGAGTGGCGATGTAGGTGAGGTGGCGCCGGCGGTGTAGATGTAGGGACATTTGGGTTATGGTGGTTTGCTGGTGTAGTAATTAAATTCGTCCCATATATAGTCTACTGGGTGATCGAGAATGAATGACCCAAAAATATACAAGTCCCGTGCAAAAGTAAAATAATATTTTGCATAAGCACGTGCCAAAATCCATTGTAGACATTTGGTCATTTTGTCTAAATATAATTTTGAACAGGTAGTTGAACGTTTCTGGCCACAGCGGGCAATTCTCCTCAGGAGCCCTGTTCGGCACTGTTAGCCCAACGACACGTTTACCAAGAACATGCCAGTCGGATTGACCTCTGGTGACCTCAATTTGACCTGAACCAAAATAACACTGGAATAGTTTCAAAATGATTTGTGACGGGCTTTCGAATGGTGTTTTTGGTTTTTGTCTACGTCCAATAAGAGCCGAGTTCGAGGGGGCGTCGAAACGCCCCCCCCCCCCCACCCTCTCGGCACGGCGAAGGTGGCGCCGAGCACCGGCAAGTCGCGGGTTACAAGGCGCGGGTAATCAACTATCAATTTGTTTTGCTCTCGATTTGTCGGTGGTGTAGATGACTCCGAATGGCCAGTCAGAGTCGGAACAGGCTGCCTGCCAGTCGGCCAGGCCAGTCGGAGCAGTCTGTGGAAAGCCTTCCGTTTCGGTACTTGCCGCCAGGAGCGTGGATAAAACTGTTGCCGAAACGCCCTCCGAACGGCTCCCACACACTTCAATCCACCGTGCTTCAGCACACCCAAGCTGGCTTGCTGCTTGGTGAACGAGCTGCTTGACTTGAAGTGCCGAACAGGGCTCCTAGGATAATTGCTCAATATAACCAGAAAACGTCACCTAAGTGTTTAAAATGATAACTCAATAAAATGCCTCAATGTCTACAATCAATTTCAGCACGTGCTTATGAAAAAGAAGAAGAAAAATTACGTAAGCACGTGACTTGTTTATTTGTGGGTCATTCATTCTCGATCACTCGGTATATAGTCGTTAAGGTATACAACGTATTGAATGGCAGCTACACGACCAGTTTGCCTTTACAATAAAATGTCAACAGGATATAAAAACATTCGTTTATGATTTCATTATGCATGTGTGAAACATAACTAATAGAATTTGAGCCGATTTCAATAAATAGCCATCCATTAAAGCATGTTGTGGGCACTGCGCGCCGTCCAGTGCCTAAGCCAGCTCTTCGGCCAGTCAATATCAATTCGCGTACCACGCGACTGGCAGGCAAATCGGGACCCGAATTCGCTTGCACGTTATGGCCAATAAGAAGTGACCATAATACAAACATTTGGTTAATGTTTTGTCTTTGAAAGGTTAACTTTTTACCTTTCAAAGACAAAAATCGACCACCTCTCTCAGCATTACCGTGCATGGCCCATGGATTTCCGTTTTTGCCTTGTACTTCTATTTCTATCTAAGGAGCAATATTCTAAGGTCATTTTGCGCGTTCTAGACGAAAAACGAACCCAAAAACATGTATTCATGTTTATGAGAACCTTGACTTGACGATATCAAATGAAACCTTGACTTGACTCAAGGTCATCAAAAGCTTAGAAAAGTATTTAGAAGTGCCACACACGAGTCATACCGATTTATTGACGGCTTATGCGTTTAATATATTTATTTTGCGCGACAATTGCATCCACCGAGACAGTTTATACTGAGTCACAGTAGTGTGTGAGTGATGATCTTCACAAACACTCGCACGTTCTCAGACTCTGTATACACATGATCAGCTCTAAGAAGGCGATGCGAGCAAGCAATATTGTGAAATACTTTGTTAAATGTGTGATGACCTTTCAACAACAGCGAACTTGATTGCCTTACGGGAATCAATTGATGTTCCCGTAGCTTTTATGACTTTTCAAAAGTATTTTCACCTTAAGATGCTGGGGGATAAAATTGCAGCTGTCTTAGACCTTGAAAGGGTGGCTTATTCAATTTATTGCACAAATAAATCAAACGTGAAATCGGTAGTTTGTCTTTGATAAGCTATGAAAGCAATGGCTTTCAAATCTTTCTGCTATTTTGGTCCTAACGTAACTTAATATTTTAGGCTACACAATCATTTGATGGAGCTATCAAAATAAAGATCCATCTCAAAACATATACATCAACAGATACATCTTAAAACAAAAGCAGACATATACATGTCACCAGACGCTATCAACAGCCAGCAAAATGACGGTAACAGTTTTACGAAACTCGTACCCATTATAGCCCCTCAAAGTTTTCGAAGATAGTGTTACGGAAATACTAACGAGCTTTGGCAACTAAGTAACAACAACGCAAATGCTTGTTAGCAACTTAGCATTGTTGCTTTAGGGTTTTTCACTTCCATTAGTGTGCACTCATCTGCAGCCGGGTGACTACGCAACACAAAAAGCAATGCTTCGAGACGGACCAGATGTGGTGATTTCTATTCCTGTTTATCTGCCACTGTTTTGCGCCTCCGTCTATCACTCTCTTTTGACTGTTGACTGTGTGATCGTCTGTCTTCCATTGCCTTTGCCTTTAGATTGT
>JAXIVJ010016024.1:0-5000 GCA_036785665.1 Chirona hameri
TGTAATGACTGTGTATAGGTTATGACTGTGTATAGGTATTACTGTGTTAGGTAATGACTGTGTATAGGTTAATGACTGTGTATAGGTATGACTGGTGTATAGGTATGACTGTGTATAGGTATGACTGTGTATAGGTATGACTGTGTATAGGTATGACTGTGTATAGGTATGAAAGTGTATAGGTATGAAGTGTATAGGTATGAAGTGTATAGAGTATGACTGTGTATAGGTATGACTGTTGTATAGGTATTACTGTGTATAGGTATGAACTGTGTATAGGTATGACTGTGTATAGGTATGACTGTGTATAGGTATGACTGTGTATAGGTATGACGTGTATAGTATGAATGTATAGGTTAACGTGTATAGGTATGAAGGTGTATAGGTATGAAGTGTATAGGGTAATGAAGTGTATAGGTCATGACTGTGTAATAGGTATGACTGTGTATAGGTATGTAAGTGTATAGGTCATGAAGTGTATAGGTATGACTGTGTATAGGTATGGACTGTGTATAGGTATGACAGTGTATAGGTCATGACTGTGTATAGGGTATGACTGTGTATTAGGTATGACTGTGTATATAGGTATGACCTGTGTTTAGGTATACTTGACTGTGTATAGGTATGACTGTTGTATAGGATTATGACTGATGTACTAGAGTATGACTGTGTAGAGGTATGACTGTGATATAGTGTATAGATGTGTATAGGTCAATGACTGTGTGCATAGGTATGACTGTGTATAGGTATGACTGTGTACTAGGTATGACTGTGTATAGGTAATGACTGTGTATAGGTAATAGAATGTGTATAGGTTAATGACTGTGTATCAGGTATGACTGTGTATAGGTATGACTGTGTATAGGTATGACTGTGTATAGGTCATGACTGTGTATAGGTATGAAGTGTATAGGTATGAAGTGTATAGGTCAAGTCAGTCTGACTGTGTATAGGTCATGACTGCTGTATAGGTATGACTGTGTATTAGGTATAGACTGTGTATAGGTAATGACTGTGTATAGGTATGACTGTGTATAGGTATGGACTGTGTATATGGTATGACTGTGTATAGGTATGAACTGTGTATAAGGTATGCCTGTGTTATAGGTCATGACCTGTGTAATAGGACTCCATGACTGTGTACAAAAGGGTATGACTGCTGATATGGGGTATGACTGTGTATAGGTATATGTGTAGGTATGTTATAGGAGGGGTATGGTTGTCCAATGGCGTATTCAAAACAAAATCAAACAGCTACCACGGGCTCCGCCACGGGGGGGGGGGGGGCGTGTCCCCACTCCCATTGTTAAGCCAGGGGGGATAATTCCCCCAATTTTCCCTGACAAACAAGTCAACTAGAAATCAGTGTTCAGTTGTACTCATTGTTGTCGATTTATATACTTTTGGGGTAGCCCTCGCCACCCCCTCCACAATGTTGAGTTGTCGGTCCCCAAAGATGCTCTTCCCTCTCCCCCAATGTTTTTTTCTGGACACCTAGCGTGTCCAAGGGGGCCGGAAGGGTCAAGGCCCCCCCCCCCCCCCTCCTCCAAAAAAAACGACTGAAGTCGACCAAAAAATTAACGGCATTTCCTAA
Source organism: Chirona hameri (assembly GCA_036785665.1). Lineage (NCBI taxonomy): Eukaryota > Metazoa > Arthropoda > Thecostraca > Balanomorpha > Balanidae > Chirona > Chirona hameri. The sequence continues at coordinate 1,595 of JAXIVJ010016024.1, forward strand.
TTTAAGTGAAAATCTACGCAACTTTTACTAAGGAAGTTTTTGTTTAAATCACCTATTGATGTATGAAGAAGCGAAATTCCCATGAGTGAGATGAAAAAGCAAAAAAGCCTTTTACCGTTCTGGCATAACCATTATCCACGTCGAAGGCAGCGTAGTTTGTGGAGATGTGAGATAAACCGCGATATACGTTATAAGATATAACTGATTCGATAGACGTTACCACATTAAGTTTTGTGTGCCTCGTTTTTTCATTTCAAGGGATACTGTACGGGTCGGATCTTTACAGAGTAAAATTATAAATCAATGATGCCATCAAAGAGTGTACCGACTAAATGTGTTTATCTTCACCTAAATAAATTGTTTTTGAGTCGGAAGTGAAATCGCCTAAAAAAATGCTGACCACGGCTAAGTAGAGTGACAGCTCCTGGGAGGTCAGAGTATGCCTCAGGAGGCCAGAAGTGGGCCCACTGGAGGTCAGGAGTTTGCCATCACAGGAGGCCAGGGTGGGACCTCTGGAGGTCAGTGTGCCGTCAGGAGGTCAGAGTGGGCCCTCTGGAGGTCAGAGTGGGCCATCAGGAGGCCAGAGTGGGCCCTCTGGAAGACAGAGTGGTGCCATCAGGAGGCCAGAATGGGACCTCTGGAACGGCCACAGTTGGCCCAAAATAGGCCAGAGTGGGCCCTCTGGAGGACAAGGTGGGCCATCTGGAGGGACAGTGTCGGCCCTCCGGATGTCACGGTAGGCCATCCGGAGATCATAGTGGGCCCTCTGGGATGTAGGCCAGTATGGGGCCCTCTGGACTCTGGAGGCTGGCAAGGAGCAGAGTGAGCTATTTGAATACTTGAGTGGGCTCTATGGAGTCCATGGGATGGGCCCTATGGAGGCCAGTGTGGCCCCATGAAGGTCAGAGTGAGCCCTCTGGAAGCCAGATTGTGCCCTCTAGGGGGGTGGCCAGAGTGGGCTCTTTGGATGCCAGAGTAGGTCCTCTGGAAGCCAAAGTGGACCCTCTGGACGTCACTGATGATGATGATGATTGGGGTTTAGGGGCGCTCCGACAACGAAGGTCACATGGCGCCCCATGGAACGTCACTGAGAAAAGCCCTAGTCGATCCGAGGAAGCACGCTAGGTTGGCCTTAAAGAAGTCTAGCATTTTTTTATTTTTAGATTGAGGTCAAAGTTTAGAGGTTAGCATTAGAGTTTTGGAAATTGCGATTAGAGCTTCAATCCACAACCAATAGCGTAGTCAAAGGGGTCAAGTGAGTTATGATCCCCTCCTGGATGGCAGACTTGTGCTTGATTCCAGTGGAATCGAATCCGATTCCGGAATCGATTCCGTTTACACTGGAATCGGAATCGGATTAGATTCCGTTGGCATCTGGGTGGAATCGGAATCAGGTGGAATCAATCATTTTATAGCAAAATTATGTAATCGGAATCGATGGCTATTTTAAAGCTATCCCGTTATATTGTTCGGGAAAAAAAATCACTGGCCATGAATATATTCTCCCTGAAGGAAATTTGTTCCGTTGAGCATGAATAGCTGAAGCAAAGCTTGGCGATGATTTTTTTACCTAATGAGAGTCAAAACTTGCTCAGTAATTCTACTTTTAAGTGAAAACATAGGTACAAATGATATTAACAGAGGTGGTAAAAACGCTTCAAGTGGCGCCCACCTAACCTGGTATGGGAAAATTCGGCCCACAGGTATAAGTACCGCGGCATGTACTGGCAGATCCAGCCTCTCACCGTGGGGAGCATCTTTTTGTGCGAAAAGGTATCCCCATTTTTTTTCTCCGCGTATTTGGCCGGTCGCCTTATTTTTGGTATTCGACCTTAAGAAATTCACTTTTCAAGTTCACAAAAAAAAAATTGTGGATTTAAAATATCAAAAAAAAAATATTATATTTTGCGGGTCAAAAACACACAATTTTGACATTCCTTTCTTTTGACGTTTTTTATTTGCAATTTGCTTAAAAACTCAATTTTCTACGATTGTTCAAACATTTATCGTTTTTTCCACCGAAAATGGCATGACATGGCGTCATTAAAACGTCATTATTTCCAAAAAACACTACATAAATATTTAATTGGAATTCGGTGAGACGACGTAGAATTGATGCAGCATAAGGAACTGAAAGTTTGACGTTGATATATATTATAGCTTTCAAGTTATTGAGAAAATCCGGGAGGGGGAGGGTAGATTCTGCCCCCCCCCCCCCCCCCCCCAGCGGGAGCGCGGGTTAAGTGTCACCGGGGCTGCATGAATTGCATCAGGTGCGCTGTTTTGTCTATCATTGAAAGATAGGGATACATACAAACTTCAAAATTCGATCACTCGATAGAAGAAAAGAACTTCCGTTTTTCATGAAGTTTCCTCCTAAGATCATTGTTTTCACGTTCAGTGCGGGGAACGCGCGGGGGGGGGGGCATACTTGTATTGAATACCCTCTCCCAGATTCCTGTGGAGGGGGGGGCGACATTTACCCCTGATGCCCCCTGGATCCCACAGTGCCAGCCAATTACCGCCAAGGAGAGCCTCTGCCAGACACTTACTTAATGGAATTCATTTTCCCATTTTCCAAATTTTGTATAAGCTATTGCGAAGTTGAGTGTGTCATGCCGCAAAGCGTCGCGATTTTTTTTTTTTACTGTGGATAGCTGGATTTTGACTGCTGCAAAGACATTTTTTGACGATTTTACGATAAATTGGGAACGTGCGGCGGGGAGGGGGCATACTTGTATGTAATACCCCCCCCCCCGATTCCTGCGGGGGGGGGGGGGTAATTTGCCCCTGATGCCCCCCCCCATGGATCCGCCAGTGGCGGCATGAAGTGTCATTTAATGACTCGACATCGTGACTTTTGCTCACAGTGCGGTGACACATTTGACATCGGCCACAGTGTTCATCCAGATTCATCCGTTCGACCCACACCCATATCCGCCTCAATCCCCGTGTCCGGCTCAGTGTTACTTAATGTATAACTGAAGACTAACATGCAACTGCATCATATGCACACATACAGCGCATTGTGACATTGGCGGATCCAGAACGGGTGGTTGGAGGGGGGGGATTCCAAAAAGGTCTCACACAATTCTAAAAACGCATCGGATTTGGCTTTCTTATGCATTGATAGTTGATTTAAAGCTAACTTTCCTTAGTAAAAGTCACTTAGAATTTTCTTCTATAACAGGAAATGTCGTCAATTTTGTTCCGATTTCAGGCGGTTGGGGGGATGGGGGGCAATTGTCTATTTTGCCCAACCGTAGATCCGCCACTGCATTGTGACCTGGTACAGCCAATACAGCCGGTGTAGAAACGACCTTAGCTGCAGGGGCTCCGCCACAGGGGGGACATGGGGGAACGTGCCCCCCCCCCCCCCAATATTTTTGTATTTTAACATTACATC
>JAXIVJ010016024.1:12500-15000 GCA_036785665.1 Chirona hameri
CTTGTGCTTGATTCCAGTGGAATCGAATCCGATTCCGGAATCGATTCCGTTTACACTGGAATCGGAATCGGATTAGATTCCGTTGGCATCTGGGTGGAATCGGAATCAGGTGGAATCAATCATTTATAGCAAATTATGTAATCGGAATCGATGGCTATTTAAAGCGATCCCAATATATTCTCCCTGAAGGAAATTTGTTCCGTTGAGCATGAATAGCTGAAGCAAAGCTTGGCGATGATTTTTTACCTAATGAGAGTCAAAACTTGCTCAGTAATTCTACTTTTAAGTGAAAACATAGGTACAATGATATTAACAGAGGTGGTAAAAACGCTTCAAGTGGCGCCCACCTAACCTGGTATGGGAAAATTCGGCCCACAGGTATAAGTACCGCGGCATGTACTGGCAGATCCAGCCTCTCACCGTGGGGAGCATCTTTTTGTGCGAAAAGGTATCCCCATTTTTTTCTCCGCGTATTTGGGCCGGTCGCCTTATTTTGGTATTCGACCTTAAGAAATTCACTTTTCAAGTTCACAAAAAAAAAATTGTGGATTTAAAATATCAAAAAAAAATATTATATTTTGCGGGTCAAAAACACACAATTTTGACATTCCTTTCTTTTGACGTTTTTTATTTGCAATTTGCTTAAAAACTCAATTTTCTACGATTGTTCAAACATTTATCGTTTTTCCACCGAAAATGGCATGACATGGCGTCATTAAAACGTCATTATTTCCAAAAACACTACATAAATATTTAATTGGAATTCGGTGAGACGACGTAGAATTGATGCAGCATAAGGAACTGAAAGTTTGACGTTGATATATATTATAGCTTTCAAGTTATTGAGAAAATCCGGGAGGGGGAGGGTAGATTCTGCCCCCCCCCCCCCCCCCCCCCCCAGCGGGAGCGCGGGTTAAGTGTCACCGGGGCTGCATGAATTGCATCAGGTGCGCTGTTTTGTCTATCATTGAAAGATAGGGATACATACAAACTTCAAATTCGATCACTCGATAGAAGAAAAGAACTTCCGTTTTCATGAAGTTTCCTCCTAAGATCATTGTTTTCACGTTCAGTGCGGGGAACGCGCGGGGGGGCATACTTGTATTGAATACCTCTCCCAGATTCCTGTGGAGGGGGGGCGACATTTACCCCTGATGCCCCCTGGATCCCACAGTGCCAGCAATTACCGCCAAGGAGAGCCTCTGCCAGACACTTACTTAATGGAATTCATTTTCCCATTTTCCAAATTTGTATAAGCAATTGCGAAAGTTGTGTCATGCCGCAAAGCGTCGCGATTTTTTTTTTACTGTGGATAGCTGGATTTTGACTGCTGCAAAGACATTTTTTGACGATTTTACGATAAATTGGGAACGTGCGGCGGGGAGGGGGCATACTTGTATGTAATACCCCCCCCCCCCCGATTCCTGCGGGGGGGGGGGGGTATTTGCCCCTGATGCCCCCCCCCCCATGGATCCGCCAGTGGCGGCATGAAGTGTCATTTAATGACTCGACATCGTGACTTTTGCTCACAGTGCGGTTGACACATTTGACATGGCCACAGTGTTCATCCAGATTCATCCGTTCGACCCACACCCATATCCGCCTCAATCCCCGTGTCCGGCTCAGTGTTACTTAATGTATAACTGAAGACAACATGCAACTGCATCATATGCACACATACAGCGCATTGTGACATTGGCGGATCCAGAACGGGTGGTTGGAGGGGGGGGGATTCCAAAAAGTCTCACACAATTCTAAAAACGCATCGGATTTGGCTTTCTTATGCATTGATAGTTGATTTAAAGCTAACTTTCCTTAGTAAAAGTCACTTAGATTTTCTTCTATAACAGGAAATGTGTCAATTTTGTTCCGATTTCAGGCGGTTGGGGGGATGGGGGGCAATTGTCAATTTTGCCCAACCGTAGATCCGCCACTGCATTGTGACCTGGTACAGCCAATACAGCCGGTGTAGAAACGACCTTAGCTGCAGGGGCTCCGCCACAGGGGGGACATGGGGGAACGTGCCCCCCCCCCCCCAATATTTTTGTATTTTAACATTACATCTATGGGCGTTGCATGGAAATAATCGACTACAGAATGCCTCCCCCCTCCCCCCGAACTTTCGGAAGGTGGCGGCGCCCTTGCCTAGCTGCAGACGACGGAAGACAGGCGTAGGAACAGGGGGCGGGGGGGGGGGGCATGCCCCCTCACCTTTCGGCCACTTTCACTTCAAACATTTTTAAGACAAAGATTAAAGAAATAAGTAAGATGATGGATACAGTTTGTATATGTTGCCAGAAGAATCTTGGTACTTATTTTGTCTACTCCGCCTCCCACAGAGTTAAATTAGTTTATAATATACTCAATTTGCAAAGGATGTGTGGACAATTGGGTGCTAAAGGCCGAATAATCTATGTGTATAAGATATTCCATTGGGCTACTCTCTGAGGTAGGCATATCACTTTCCAGCGGGACGGCCACTGGACCGGAAAGTGCTGAA
>JAXIVJ010016024.1:20000-25000 GCA_036785665.1 Chirona hameri
TGTATAGGTATGACTGTGTATAGGTATGACTGTGTAGAGGTATGACTGTGTATAGGTATGATTGTGTATAGGTATGACTGTATATATATATAGGTATGACTTGTATACCTATACATACCTATACACAGTCATATTATAGGTATGACTGTGTATAGGTATGACTGTGTATAGGTATGACTGTGTATAGGTATGAAGTGTATAGGTATGAAGTGTATAGGTATGACTGTGTATAGGTATGACTGTGTATAGGTATGACTGTGTATAGGTATGACTGTGTATAGGTATGACTGTGTATAGGTATGAAGTGTATAGGTATGACTGTGTATAGGTATGACTGTGTATAGGTATTACTGTGTATAGGTATGAAGTGTATAGGTATGACTGTGTATAGGTATGACTGTGTATGGGTATGACTGTGTATAGGTATGACTGTGTATAGGTATGATAGGTATGTATAGGTATGGCTTTCAATGGCCGTATTCAAAACAAATCAACAGCTACCACGGGCTCCGCCACGGGGGGGGGGGGCGTGTCCCCACTCCCATTGTTAAGCCAGGGGGGATAATTCCCCCAATTTTCCCTGACAAACAAGTCAACTAGAAATCAGTGTTCAGTTGTACTCATTGTTGTCGATTTATATACTTTTGGGGTAGCCCTCGCCACCCCCCTCACAATGTTGAGTTGTGTCCCCAAAGATGCTCTTCCCTCTCCCCCCAATGTTTTTCTGGACACTAGCGTGTCCAAGGGGGCCGGAAGGGTCAAGCCCCCCCCCCCTCCTCCAAGAAAACGACTGAAGTCGACCAAAAAATTACGCATTTCCTAATTTAAGTGAAAATATACGCAACTTTTACTTAGGAAGTTTTGTTTAAATCACCTATTGATGTATGAAGAAGCGAAATTCCATGAGTGAGATGAAAAAGCAAAAAAGCCTTTTACCGTTCTGGCATAACCATTATCCACGCCGAAGCAGCGTAGTTTGTGAGATGTGAGATAAACCGCGATATACGTTATAAGATATAACTGATCGATAGACGTTACCACTTTAAGTTTGTGTGCCTCGTTTTTCATTTCAAGGGATACTGTACGGGTCGGATCTTTAGAGAGTAAAATTATAAATCAATGATGCATCAAAGAGTGTACCGACTAAATGTGTTTATCTTCACCTAAATAAATTGTTTTTGAGTCGGAAGTGAATCGCCTAAAAAAAACGCTGACACGGCTAGGTAGAGTGACAGCTCTGGAGGTCAGAGTATGCCTCAGGAGGCCAGAGTGGGCCCTCTGGAGGTCAGAGTGTGCCATCAGGAGGCCAGAGTGGGCCCTCTGGAGGTCAGAGTGTGCCATCAGAAGGCCAGAGTGGACCCTCTGGAGGTCAGAGTGTGCCATCAGGAGGCCAGGGTGGGACCTCTGGAGGTCAGTGTGCCGTCAGGAGGTCAGAGTGGGCCATCAGGAGGCCAGAGTGGGCCCTCTGGAAGTCAGAGTGTGCCATCAGGAGGCCAGAGTGGGGCCTCTGGAGGCCACAGTGGGCCCAAAATAGGCCAGAGTGGGCCCTCTGGAGGACAAGGTGGGCCATCTGGAGGACAGTGCCGGCCCTCCGGATGTCACAGTAGGCCATCCGGAGTTCAGAATGGGCCCTCTGGATGTAGGCCAGTATGGGCCCTCTGGACTCTGGAGGCTGGCAAGGAGCAGAGTGAGCTATTTGAGTACTTGAGTGGGCTCTATGGAGTCCATGGGATGGGCCCTATGGAGGCCAGTGTGGCCCCATGAAGGTCAGAGTGAGCCCTCTGGAAGCCAGATTGTGCCCTCTAGGGGGTGGCCAGAGTGGGCTCTTTGGATGCCAGAGTTGGTCCTCTGGAAGCCAAAGTGGACCCTCTGGACGTCACTGATGATGATGATGATTGGGGTTTAGGGGCGCTCCGACAACGAAGGTCACATGGCGCCCATGGACGTCACTGAGAAAGCCCTAGTCGATCCGAGGAAGCACGTAGGTTGGCTTTAAAAAAGTCTAGCATTTTTTATTTTTAGATTGAGGTCAAAGTTTAGAGGTTAGCATTAGAGTTTTGGAAATTGCGATTAGAGCTTCAATCCACAACCAATAGCGTAGTCAAGGGGTCAAGTGAGTTATGATCCCCTCCTGGATGGCAGACTTGTGCTTGATTCCAGTGGAATCGAATCCGATTCCGGAATCGATTCCGTTTGCACTGGAATCGGAATCGGATTAGATTCCGTTGGCATCTGGGTGGAATCGGAATCAGGTGGAATCAATCATTTATAGCAAATTATGTAATCGGAATCGATGGCTATTTAAAGCGATCCCGTTATATTTTCGGGAAAAAAATCACTGGCCATGAATATATTCTCCCTGAAGGAAATTTGTTCCGTTGAGCATGAATAGCTGAAGCAAAGCTTGGCGATGATTTTTTACCTAATGAGAGTCAAAACTTGCTCAGTAATTTTACTTTTAAGTGAAAACATAGGTACAATGATATTAACAGAGGTGGTAAAAACGCTTCAAGTGGCGCCCACCTAACCTGGTATGGGAAAATTCGGCCCACAGGTATAAGTACCGCGGCATGTACTGGCAGATCCAGCCTCTCACCGTGGGGAGCATCTTTTTGTGGCGAAAAGGTATCCCCATTTTTTTCTCCGCGTATTTGGGCCGGTCGCCTTATTTTGGTATTCGACCTTAAGAAATTCACTTTTCAAGTTCACAAAAAAAAATTGTGGATTTAAAATATCAAAAAAAATATTATATTTTGCGGGTCAAAAACACACAATTTTGACATTCAAAGATTACCATTTTGCAGAGAATGTCATTTCCTTTCTTTTGACGTTTTTTATTTGCAATTTGCTTAAAAACTCAATTTTCTACGATTGTTCAAACATTTATCGTTTTTCCACCGAAAATGGCATGACATGGCGTCATTAAAACGTCATTATTTCCAAAAACACTACATAAATATTTAATTGGAATTCGGTGAGACGACGTAGAATTGATGCAGCATAAGGAACTGAAAGTTTGACGTTGATATATATTATAGCTTTCAAGTTATTGAGAAAATCCTGGAGGGGGAGGGTAGATTCTGCCCCCCCCCCCCCCCCAGCGGGAGCGCGGGTTAAGTGTCACCGGGGCTGCATGAATTGCATCAGGTGCGCTGTTTTGTCTATCATTGAAAGATAGGGATACATACAAACTTCAAATTCAATCACTCGATAGAAGAAAAGAACTTCCGTTTTCATGAAGTTTTCTCCTAAGATCATTGTTTTCACGTTCAGTGCGGGGAACGCGCGGGGGGGGGGGGGCATACTTGTATTGAATACCTCTCCCAGATTCCTGTGGAGGGGGGGGCGACATTTACCCCTGATGCCCCCTGGATCCCACAGTGCCAGCAATTACCGCCAAGGAGAGCCTCTGCCAGACACTTACTTAATGGAATTCATTTTCCCATTTTCCAAATTTGTATAAGCAATTGCGAAAGTTGTGTCATGCTGCAAAGCGTCGCGATTTTTTTTTTACTGTGGATAGCTGGATTTTGACTGCTGCAAAGACATTTTTTGACGATTTTACGATAAATTGGGAACGTGCGGCGGGGAGGGGGCATACTGGTATGTAATACCCCCCCCCCCTCCGATTCCTGCGGGGGGGGGGGGGGGTATTTGCCCCTGATGCCCCCCCCATGGATCCGCCAGTGGCGGCATGAAGTGTCATTTAATGACTCGACATCGTGACTTTTGCTCACAGTGCGGTGACACATTTGACATGGCCACAGTGTTCATCCAGATTCATCCGTTCGACCCACACCCATATCCGCCTCAATCCCCGTGTCCGGCTCAGTGTTACTTAATGTATAACTGAAGACAACATGCAACTGCATCATATGCACACATACAGCGCATTGTGACATTGGCGGATCCAGAACGGGTGGTTGGAGGGGGGGGATTCCAAAAAGTCTCACACAATTCTAAAAACGCATCGGATTTGGCTTTCTTATGCATTGATGGTTGATTTAAAGCTAACTTTCCTTAGTAAAAGTCACTTAGATTTTCTTCTATAACAGGAAATGTGTCAATTTTTTTCCGATTTCAGGCGGTTGGGGGGATGGGGGGCAATTGTCTATTTTGCCCAACCGTAGATCCGCCACTGCATTGTGACCTGGTACAGCCAATACAGCCTGTGTAGAAACGACCTTAGCTGCAGGGGCTCCGCCACAGGGGGGACATGGGGGAACGTGCCCCCCCCCCCCAATATTTTTGTATTTTAACATTACATCTATGGGCGTTGCATGGAAATAATCGACTACAGAATGCCTCCCCCCTCCCCCCGAACTTTCGGAAGGTGGCGGCGCCCTTGCCTAGCTGCAGACGACGGAAGACAGGCGTAGGAACAGGGGGCGGGGGGGGGGGGGGCATGCCCCCTCACCTTTCGGCCACTTTCACTTCAAACATTTTAAGACAAGGATTAAAGAAATAAGTAAGATGATGGATACAGTTTGTATATGTTGCCAGAAGAATCTTGGTACTTATTTTGTCTACTCCGCCTCCCACAGAGTTAAATTAGTTTATAATATACTCAATTTGCAAAGGATGTGTGGACAATTGGGTGCTAAAGGCCGAATAATCTATGTGTATAAGATATTCCATTGGGCTACTCTCTGAGGTAGGCATATCACTTTCCATCGGGACGGCCACTGGACCGGAAAGTGCTGAATTCAATGCTGCTACGGTGGAAATTTGGAGCGGCATCGGTTCTGCTTGGCTTAGAACACAGATGATTTGTTGGAAAGATGATGTGTTGTATCGTGATATTAATGTTGTCCGCCTCAGCCTCTGCCGATATGCCATTATTGCTACCTGCACTGAAAATCCTTTGTACTCTATGCTAGAGTAAACCGAGAGTCGTGCTCAAAACGACTATAATGTTACTCTAGTGTCACACTAAAAGTACTCATAACGGACTCCTTACTCGCCATTTACTACTCCAAAAACACACAAATTACTCTATG